>DWLH01002512.1:0-10704 GCA_018249795.1 Heliconius telesiphe telesiphe | reverse complement strand
TAGTAATCCTTTAGAGCATTTCCATCAGCTTGGTCATGTCCAATTAGATGGGCGTTTTAATCGAAATTCAATCAGGAGGCAAAATTTTTGATTAAAATTAGTTTGAGGCAGTTGAAATTAACTTTGTGATTATATTTACTTTGAAATGGTGCAATAGAACAAGATCAATTAGAAAAAATATTTAAATGGTGTTCTGATAACGATTAATAAATTAAAATGTTAAGATCTTGAAGAAAAATACTTATTTAGGAAACGTATAAAAATTTGAACATAGCAGGACTCGAACCCGCGTCTCTTGGAAATCGACCAGGCGCTCTACCCACTAACCCATACGTTCTCATCAAGCTACGGCGATTTTTTTATACTCTTATTACAACTAATTTATGTTGTTAGCATCTCTGGAGGGAGATTTTTACAAATTTCCGCTATCCTTACTACTACTTAGATAATTATTAAGAATTGTCGTCTGGTAAGAGACAATGTTCTAAATAAGTTTGTTTTCTCCTAAGTGTGGAATAACACTTTAAAAAATATTAAAAAATCTTGAAGAAACTTCGTTAGAATTATGAAAGAAGTAACATCGTCATGGTTTGACTTTTAGTGTTATAATATGTTCAATTCAAAACTTTTTGTATTTTAAAATCAGTTATCGTATAATCTGTCAAGTAACAATAATAAACAAAATGCAAATAACTAATAGAACGATAGATTTGTGGCTTGACCTGAATAATTTATGAGATATGTGAACATAAATAAATATTGATTTGTCACGATGAGAATAGAGCACTACATTTTATAGATTCGAGTAGAGCACCCTATATATATCAGATGAAGATGTAGATGATGATACGACAAGAACACACTGTGACAAGCGTATGTACTGTAAAAAAATCCTCTGAACGCTTTGTTTATTTTCTGGCATAACCGGAGTGTCGTAACACTAGGAAGCTGATCTGAATTTTGTCAAACAACATTCCTTAAAGTTATTATATCCTAGTCATTATTACTATTAGTCATTTTATTCTATTTTTTTTTTATTATCTGATTAAAATAAAACAAACATTCTATATTAAGGGAAGCTTCTCACAATGGAATAGTAAAAACTGCAATAAATAGGTTAACCGTTTCGGAGATTAGCGTAAAGAAACGCACAGAAAACGAACAATGTTAAAAAGAAACATTTTTTTTGGTTTTATTACTTTATTAAATGCCAATAAGATATCTTCTATTACAGACACCAGTGCGTTACAATTTTGTTATAAATATACACACATATATATATATATATATATATATATATATATATATATATATATATATATATATATATATATATATATATATATATATATATATATATATATATATATATATATATATATATATATATATATATATATGTTATTAACATTAAACATTACCTTTCAGCACTACAAAGGTACATTAAAGTTAATCTTAGTTAGTTTTTATTCAACTTTTTAAAGAGCCGTTAAGTAAAGTTAAGTGGTATAATCCAGATGAATCTCAGTCACGTAATAGTGAGCAATGTGACGGAAGCTAATCGCGATTTATGTTGTCGGTAATTGCGCTAAAGTTGGGATACTCCGAGATAAATATGTTAGTTTAGTTAGACGCTACTTTTTAGTTACGTGTCACTCGGTAAATAGGTTAATTATTTTGTATGTAATTTAACTACGTACATACGTCGCGGTCCTCAATTATATAATAATTGTTGTTTTCATTTAGAATGAAATAGAATAGAATAGACTTTATTTCACACATAAAACAAAATAAATATATAAAATAAAAAACAAATTAAAAAAAAAGGAAAACACGTATGCAAAGGCGGTCTTATTGCTTCAAGCAATCTCTTCCAGAGAAACTTTGAAACCTTACGGATTAGTTGTAATGAGGAAAAGGGGGACAACGTCACAGTGTAAATTTTATTTAAAAAAACGAAAAATATAATGAAATAAATCAATAATATAGATTAAATTTAGATTAAATTTCTATATTTAAATGGATTTAGGCTTGATTTCCACTTGGGGCAACACTCGTTTTGAAGAACTTCACTTCGCATTTGTAACAAGAAACAGCGAGGCGTTGAGTTCCGCCACACAATATGCAATGTCTCAAAATTAGGTAAAAAGTGTAGACTGGACTCCAAAGTTTGTGGAATCCAAAGTTTCCTCGACCTGAAGTAAAGTGTAAATCTGAAAAAACACCATATATTTTAACCCTCACACTCTTATATATCCACACTTCGTCCTTGGTGGTTGGAAAGCGGTAGAGATGTGAAAACCTTAGCACATTCCATTCATTTACGTGCTATGGAACGGTCCTTATACCTTCCAAAAGTGTAATAAATATTATATACACAAAGAACAAAGTGTGACTGTAAAATCGACTGCATGCAATGCGGCTCAACACTCAATGCCTCCAGAATTCGGCGGATAGTGGAGAACGGAGTGCTTTAATACTAGGTTCCCTCTGTCTACCCTGCTCTGTGCGGGATACAGCGTGAAGCACAGTAATTGATTGATATAGTCAAAGAAAATTCAAAGTATCTACCTTCTCTCAATACTTTGCCTCCACAAGAAAGTTCTCCATACAAAATTGTGAATTGCTAATATATTTCGACGAAACCAATGAACAGATCTTACACTCGTATGTTTAGAAACAATACTCGAATATACTCCGAGTTGAAAACTTTGCAAATTAATTAAAAGCTTGATTGAGGAAACGCTAACATTTCCCTCGTCCCTCCCGCGACGCTAGGACGCAATATTCTGAAACTTTTCCATTAAATCAAAAATTTAATTTCAATTTTCAAATAAATGTGACTCTTAAAAATATTTTCCTTCGTTCATTTTTTAAGACGATAAGTGGAAGATAGAGCTTACAATTTTTTAACACATCTTCTCTGTATAGGAAAAAAAAATAGAAATTTATAAACCATTTGCAACTTGAGTAAAGTTAATTTAACTTAACTTAACTTCCTGCTTTATCCCTTAGTGGGGTAGTCAGAAAGAACGGAGCGCCAAACGCTACGGTCTCTATCGCCTCGTCCACTGTCATCAACCTCTTCATACATGCTCTCATGCTTTTTACGTGCCTTCCTCCAGTATCTTTGATATTGTGTTTTCGAAGGTCATTCGAGGTCTCTCCCTACTTCTCTTACCACTCACTTCCATCATAAATCTTTTTTGCCATTCTTTCATTTTTCATTAGTGCGACGAGCCCAAACCAGCTGAGCAGGTTCTTAAAAAAGTAAATTAAAGTTTAATGTATATTTCAATTGTAAAGGGGGTAAAATTTGGTATTAAAGCCTCTAGTTCAAGTGAGGTATCAGATGAAAGGCTAAGCTAAGTTTGAATTTCAGAAAAGGCTCGAGACCTCCAATTTTTGTACGGAACTCTCGGTGGGCGACTCGCACTTGTTCAGTTATTTTACTACGCTAATAGTCGTCGCCCGCAGTTTTGTTTGCTTAGACTTGAAAGCTTAAAATAGAAAGAGCAATTTTTCCGTTCTCGCGGGAAATTCAGGAAATATTCTCTTAGTGCTTCTCTTCATATCCTGACCTTTCCATTTCCTGTTACAAGACTTAATTTTTCAACAATTTCAAGTTCTTAAATCCAGTAACGAAAGAATTTTGTGTAATATTCTAAACTCAAAGAATTAATTTATTATTAAAGAAAAACTATTTTCATTTTGTATATAAACATATATATGTATATATTTTAAATATTTAGAAACTTAAAAGTATAAAAAGTTAAAAAACCGTTGAAGCGCTGTAGCTAGCCATTCTTATAAGTTTTATTTTTATTGTCACAGCATCTGAAATGAACTTAATTTTATAATACATTTAGTAAAGTAAATTTAACTGTGAAAATGTGTAAATACTGCATTTTGAGTCAGAAAATATGAATTTATGATTCGTTGCCAGAAAATATTATATCTTAACTTGAAAGTTTAATTAGCACTATTAAGAGCTTTAAGCATATGAAAGTATTTCTTTTACATTAGTGAAAAATGGTTAATATAAAATATTTTTTTACAAAAAAATTAGAAGTAAACAAAAAAATTGCTTTTTAGAGAATTAAATTCTTATACAATACTTATTCTTATACCATTCTCTAGAAAAATATCATGAGTAATCCGACGATATCATGACGATAAAAACTTTGTCTCTAGTCTATTGCAATTGGTTTTTTTTTAAATCTATTAAAATTGTTTTTCTATTGAATATATTTATCTTTAAATTTATTTTGTTTATATTTTTATGGTTAAGTTGTGCCACTCAACATACAATGGCGTGAGGAAAGGAAGTGTCTTAATGTAGAACGGAGTGTCTTACTACTAGGTTCCCAGCTGCTACTGCTTACTATGCTATGTGCAGATTATTGCGTGAAACTGGGAAACAAAAAAAAAATTAAATATTTTATATGACGTAAAAAAAATTATATATTCCCAAAAAAATGTATATTAAAAGTGTTAAATAAATGCAACCTAACTGTAGCCCTCAACGGCGTCTGCCTGAACCGTAAACGTAAAATATCCCAATATTTATTCAAATGTATAATAATTTTATTTTCCCTGATCTTCAATGGTTGCGATCATCAAATTTGGCGCAGAACGAAATAAAAAAAAACATAGAAACCTCATTAAATATTCCGATCGATAGTTCCCGAGAGAAAACGATATATCATATGAATATGAATCACACAAAAGTGAGGCGTCAGTGGATACGAAAACAAAATTCTAAAGTTATAAATCATACGTTATACATGCTTTATTTGCTATAGCCTTTAAATTGACAAGCTTTTAACATTTGTTGGGTTAAGAAGGTATAGGATTATTGTTTTGCTAATATTCTTGACATGTATTCAATTCGGACCTTCTTTTTGCCTTGAGAAGTTAAACATTTTTAATTGCAAAAGAAATTGCTCGTTTTCTTTACAATCAATGCCAGAACTATAGTATATACTTATATTCAACATGAAACTCTGTTCTTCGTGTTAACCATATTGTGAAAGTAACCGTACGTACCTGTTTTTAGCTTCAGGCACATAGCCTATCCTAGACAGAAGAGATCAGAGAACCACACAGTGTATCTTAATTCTTCTGTTCCCCACTTGCTGCTGAATTCTGAAGGCATTATGTAATTTGTGGCGGAACTCAATTTCGCTATTTGTCTCAAACCATATATTTTTCCAAATCAAAGATTTAAAATCCATAACTTCGCGTTAAATCTGGCTAGTCATTGCACTGATTGAACTAAAATTGAATAAATGTTCAGCCACTATCATGAAACGGTGTAGTGGAAGTGAAAACACCAGATGAAGACAGCCGGAAACGCTCCCCCGCCCGTCTGCGGCTGACGGCGAAACAATCAGATAGCTACTATTGAAACAAATTACGTTCCGAAGAACCGTGTGGACTAAATAATAGACTCAAACGAACGGACTGAGATAATTGGAAGGTTCCCTCGATTGTAATGAATAAGTGGAGAGCTTTGGGAGAAAAATGTGGAATTTGTTCAAAGTGATAGGCGCAAGCGAGTTTTTTATAGTATTGAATTGTTAAAAAACAAATAAATCATTTTCACACTGTATCCTGCAAACAGCAGGGTAGGCAGAGGGAACCTAGTGTTAAGACACTCCGTTCCCCACTTTTGTTGAGTGGCGGGTATCAACGCCGCGCTTTGCCTAGATACCAGATCGAAGAAAACGAAAATATAAATATCAGTAAATATTTTATTTCCTCGATTGGGGTTTAAACCTACGAACAGTAGTGTTTACATTCACACTTTGTGCCTCTTACAATGCCTCCAGAATTAAGCGGAAAGTAGGGAATTAATGGGAACGGAGTGTCTTAGAACTAAGTTCCCAAATTTCACTGCATATCCTATGTGCAGGATGCAGCGTGAAGCTAAAAAATCAAAAAGTAAGAAGTAATCAAATATTTACCCCTAGAGAAACAAGAGAAATAAGTTCAACAACTAAATAAACACTTAAATATTCAAAATTTTTTTGCAACAACAATTTTCTATACTTTTTAATTAATTTAATCTCGTTATTTTAAAAATTAAACAAATAAGTGATATTTTAGAAAATATTTCCATTATAATATCGTTTTTAGGGTTCCGTACCTTTTAAGGAAAAAGAAACACTTATAAGATAACATTGTTGTCCGTCTGTCTGTCTATCAAGAACTTTTATCTCAGGAACGCTAGGAGATATTGCGTTGGAATTCCAAGCTATATGCTTGCTAAGAACTACGGCCCCATAATTTCCTAAAAAAAATATTTCTATATTTATTTAAAAAAAAACATATGGCTGTATAAATAGCAAAAAAGGCGCATGTCGACACTATGACGAGAATCAACATTGAAAGGGTAATTCCGGTTGACCTAGAATTATGTTATTTGACATGACATGAAAGGTAAGATACTAGTTCAGGAAAAAACATGATAACTTTAAATTTGTTCCTAAATCCTTAAAAATAATATCCTTAAAAGGAGAAAAAATATAGCATTAAAGTCGCTAGTTCAAGTCAGGTGTCAGTTGAAAGGGCTCTGACTTAGCTAGGCTTGAATTTCAGAAAAAAGCTCCTGACCGCCAATTTTGGTACGGAACCCTCGGTAGGCGAGTCCGATTCGCGCTTGTCCGGTTTTTTTACCGTGAAATCTCTTTCATGTGCTCCATACAACGTGACATTGGCGAAGTGATTAGTGCTCAACTTGCACGTAACGCCAAAACCCGACCCCAGAACAGAAAGCATTTAAAATTTACAGGAAAGCCGCTTCATCGTCTAAAATGGACTAACCAGAATACCGCTAACAAAAGGTCCATTGAAACTATTTCTGACACGAAATGTATTTTCCGTAAAATCTGACAAATTATATTGGAATCTGCCATGTCTTTATTATTTAGGAATTGTTTATTTTACACAACATATTCTCTGTACATTTTTGTGACATTTTTCGTATAAAAAGAATTTTTCGTATAGAAAGATTATTTTTTTTTCTTAAGACAAGAAGGTTAAGAAATTAAATTCCACCACATTATACGTAATGAGGTGGAATATTTTGTTTCTCTCTGACTACCTCGCTAGGGATGGATTCACGCTGAATCCATAAAAAATCCATTGTTTGCCCAACAAAAATAAATACTTACCCAATACAAACATCAGGAATTTCTCATAAGAACACCTATAGAACTGATAGCTTAAGTAGAACCCATGGCGTTTTAATAAGTAGGCTTAATGTTGACTAATCACACCCTTAAGCTGGTTCCGATCACGTCGCGCTTCCTAATCCTTCTTACATACGCGGCGTTCAGCTCTCGTCTTGTTATATTAGAGATTTTTACTGTCAGTCTCTAATATTGTAAATCGTTAGTGTTGATGTTCACGGTGGAAGTACATTCAAATCTATAATAAAATTATTTTTTTATTAAAATAGTAAAATTTAAGAATAATTGTAACGTATATTCTCTCTTTTCTCTCAATAGTAAAGTATTTTTTCCTAACCCCAAGTTAGTTCTTCCTTTTTCTGAAGTGATAAATTACGAAAGCAGTTAAGTTTTATAAAAACTTAGAGATTAGTTAGGAAATGACCTGTCTGAAACTCGCAAAGGCTTTAACTAAAGACCTAGACAACTTAGTTCTGTAAATCTTTTAAAAGTAAAAAAAAACTACTGAAAACCCTGAATGTGTTGCATTTAGTTTCTATGTTGTGATCATTCTTTTTCTTTATATTTTACTTCCTTTTTAAAAGATTTCTTTTACCATATAAATTAAATAGTCATTTTTAGTTTCACGTTGTATCCTACATACAGCAGTGTAGACTAAGGGAACCTATTGTTATGACAATCAGTTTTGAGTTGCGTGTTGAGTGATGGAACTCAACCCGGCACTCAATAACGAGCTGAGGGGAAAATAATTCGCTTCATTTTTAAACTCTAACGTTCTAGTCGGCTTGTCAGAAATATCTCAACTATGTTACAATGATTTCAACGAATTTATTTATTTCTTATGATTATTCTTTATTATTAGTGCAATAGATAAAAAATACTATGTATTTATATAATTAAAATTTTTAGTTTAATGTAAGAGGCCTAAAGATGGTTTTATATGATAAATATGTGACTGTTTCATTTCAAATGTCCACCAAGTCCATAATATTTATAAATATGTAGAAATTAATCAATACACTCTAAAAAAAAGCAGCTCCACTTTTTTTGCTCATAGCTGGGTTGGCATAAGGAACTTCGTTCCTCACGCACGTCTAATTTTCAAGGCCGTGTTTTGTTTTGTTACCAGAGCGAAAAAATGAAAATGATTGACATCTCCAGAACTCATTCTAAATTTCCACAAAAAAAACCTAAACAAATGCTAAATTTCATATCGCAAACAAAACAGAACAAACCGCCACCCATTAGACAGCCACACTCGCTCCGCCACGCTCCCACCATCATTCATACTATAACGAATTAGCAACATTACGCCAGAAACGTTCAAACACAAAATAAGACACACTACACGATAAATTAAACCACGCGGAGCACCTCTTTGTAACTTCATGTCAATGCTGTTTGCCAAATTGCCTCAGGAATGCTTTCTAGATTCGCACGAATTTGAACCCAATACCGTGTGGTGAGCGACTATATCTGTACACCCCGGTGTCGTGCATTCGGGTGCGTGTGCAAGGCGCGAGTGTCGACCATTCGAGGTGACTTGTTGAGGTCGTTATAGAGAATTGTCGTTGTAATATATGTACGTGTGTACGTTATAACAGAAATGGTTTCATTTAAGGCGTTGTTTAGAAATTTTGAGCTCGGTTTTCGGCTTAGATTTTAGATGGTTTAATATAATGGAATATTTAAAAAGTTTGTAGTTTCAGTTTTATTGTTTATTACTCGTAACAGGATAGGTAAAAAGGTGAAAAAAAAAATTGTAGATAAAAAAAGGTTGTAAATTATAGTCATCATAATAAATTTATATCTTACTGTTTCATTACGAAAGAACATGTGGAAATTGCTGATAATTAAAGCGTTAGTTGAAGTTTTATCTAATAGATTTTTTCTCTTGACTAGCAGACTTACTGCTACTACAGCAGCTTAATATAAATAAATTTTAATAAAGTAATAAGTATGAAATGTAATTAATAAATACTAAAGGCTAAAGGCTAAAGGCTTTGAAAGTAGCAGTTCAAACACTTTACATGAGAATAGGCGAGCAACCCCGTAGTAGTACTCCGCTTAGTTCGCTTATCACAAAGAAGAAAGAGTTGTTTCCATTGTTCCACTCTGGTAGACGATGCGTGGCGTAAGTAAGGAATGGAGTATGTTAAACCCTAGGTTCCCTCTGCTTACCCTTCTATATGCGGGATACAGCGTGAAGCTTTAAAAAAACATTCAAATATTTTTTACATAAAATAATATAGAGCCATCTTAAATCAATCGTGTGGAGACTACTTTTACAGGCGTGCATTACGTCGTTACGTGACTTCACGTAACACTGCGTAATATATATACGATGAACTTTTATTGCTAAACTTTGCAACTTAAACTTTACTGCCGTTGAAATTATAGCTTACAAGTTGAAGTTCTGTCGGTACGTGTGATGCAGGTAGAGTGAGATAGATGGAACGCGTAGATGGAACCTTTAATTGAAAAAAATCTTTTTATTTACATTATTTCGTCTGTTTTAGTGTAGGCACAAAGAACCTAGAGTAAAGACACTCCGTTTTTCACTTGCTGACTGATCTTAGGGACTTTGCGTTTTATAGCTCGTAACTCATCGCCACGCTTTCTTTACCAGAGAGGGGATATAAAAATGATATAAATAATATTATTGAGGCCGTCGTAGTGCAGAAGCACAAGCGTGCGATAGTAAATGCGATGCTTGTGGGTTCGATTCCCACAGGGGTGAATGAAATATTTCATATTTTCATTTTTCTCGCTCTGATAGCGCGGTGTTGATTTCCGCCACACAACACACAATGTTTGAAGAATTCGGGGAAATGGGTAACGGAGTGTCTTAGAACTAAGTTCTAAGGTTTCTTCTGCCTAAGCAGAGTGCTTCCAGCCCGATAGTGCCCCACTGCGCCACAACGGCCACAACAATACATATATTGAACATGTCATATAAGCATGAAATTGATCACCGCGCCGCGCTACCTTTCAATGCCCCACGTCTAATATCTTGATGAGCCAGAGACAATATTCCATTAGGTGTAATTAATTTGTAATAATATATATTTATACATTTATGTATATTGAAAGGCAGCAGGTATATAATATTTTAGAAAATATATTATATTAAAGAATTTAATTAGCGGAAGAGTATCCAAGGCGCAGGTTCGAGTCCCGCTATGTTTAAATAAAAACAATTACAAGATTATTTTCTAGTTCCATTAGCAGGATAGAAAGAATCAATACTATAATTCTTTTCTTTGCCCGATGGTAGATCACTAAGGCGCGGCTTTAACACACAATGACGTCACGAGTTGCCTTACGAGAGGTGGAAACACATAACAAAAAATCTACTTCATTCATCCATGCATCCTACACACAGGACACAGCGACCCTGCTGAGGCAGAGGGAACCTACTATTAAGACGCTCCATTCCCCACTTTCCGCCGAATTTTTGGAGGCATTGCGTGTGCACAACCGTCGCGTTACAGCCACACCCTTGTGC
>DWLH01002511.1:0-10705 GCA_018249795.1 Heliconius telesiphe telesiphe | reverse complement strand
CAGAAAACGTCAGAGAATTTTCTATATCACGATTTAAAAAAAATGTGAAAAGACGTTTGTGTGTTAAAGGTTATTACCAAATTAATGATTTTGTAAATAATAACACGCCTTGGGAATGAAATGCTCGTTCCAGTCTGTTGTATGTATGTATGTATTTGTTTAAAATTGATTTTAAAAAAATAGGTCCCGCTGAGTTTCTTGCGTCGGTTCTTCTCATGTCTGCATTGCATGCTGTGCATTAATTGCATTGCATGCTGTGCATTAATTTTAGTGAACTGGTGGTAAATTAGTTGACGTTCAAAAAATGAAGCATGTAACTTCTTATTTTGAATAAAATTATTTGAATTTGACCCAATTACTTTTTTTTTAAATTTTCCATGTATCATCGATTCGTTACGATTTTATTATAAGTATAGAGGTAGCTATTCAAGTACTATTTAGCATTATTTAATATAGTACATGAGATATAATAAATAAATGTCATATCAGATATGTAAAGAACCAATAAAAAAATACTTCAAAATATAAAACACTGTTTGTCTATGAAGTTTGTTAAAATGTACTATAGTATAATAAACTCTTCCATAAATACAATGTCGTCGTCGACTTTTAATTAAAGTTTCCTACTGTAAGTAGACTTAAATCTTATAACTATTTTAACGTTAGCATACATTATTAAAATATTATATAAATATACTATTCTCAAGTGCGTTTAAAAATTAAACTTAAAGGCCATTCCCCACATTACATTTAGCACAAAGGAAATCATTGTAATCGTTGCAATCGTTGGATAACAAACATAACGAATTTGTGAGGGATTTCTACGTTTTAATTTCATGAATACGTTTCATTTTACTCTATATTGACTTTAAAAGACTTACTTACTTTTTATCTTAAACATACTTTTCTTTAATGCAAACAAATCTTTTCACCTTCTTTTTGCATATATCGCATTAACACGTGCTTAAAGGTTAAACTACTACAAGTTAACAAATTGTCCAATTTTTTATTATTTATTTTTTAATGAAATATTCTTCTTTAATTTAGTAGAAAAAAAATATAAAGCTTTTAACAAACCCGAGTATGAATATTGAAACTTTAAATTCGACCATTACCTTAATTTTTTTTATAATTATGTATGTGTTCAGAAGTCCACACTACTAATAATCTAAATATTTTTAGAAATATTTTTAATTTGTATAAATAAATATCGAAGTTTGAATTAACATATTACTTAATTTAATGAATATATCCCATTTAAATTTTAATTACTTTACATACATGTTCTATACAGGTCGATGCTTGCCAGTGCTGTGTGTTCATCTTTTTCACATGTATGGGCTGATTACGCATTTCAAATTGGACATATTGAAAGTTTTCAAACTGATCAGCTTAATCGAGCAAGGTTACCGGAGTACCAACCCTTACCACAACTCAATCCACGCCGCCGATGTCACTCAGGCTATGCACTGCTTCCTGCAACAAAAGAAGGTGAGCGATTGCTTTCCTTATATTTAGAATAATATGCTTCATCTAGCTATAGAATAGAACTTCCATTATAACATTAAATAGTATATACAAAAATAACATCTATCGTTTTAATTGGTATTACCTACTTGTCAAATTGTTTTACATTATTTGTTGTTCGTATTAAAATAATAAAATTTTATGTTTCATTGGGTGCTTCCAAGAAATATTATATTATTAGTAATCTATTATTTCCCAATTGACTTTCTTAGAAAATATAGCCGGCCTAAAAGTCCAATGACTGTAAGACGAGTTTCAACTTTGTCTAGGTACTCCATTAATTGAATTACGATGCTTCTATAATGTACCATATTAACCCATTCGCTGCCAAGGACGAGTTTACTCGTCCTGCTTTAAATATATTATAACATGCAGGCTTTTGAATTAGCAATTTTTTTGTGGCCACGAACATAAATATAAATATGTAAAATACTACTAATAAAATTTTCTACAAAAATAATACTTTATTTCTTATAGAGAATGATCTTTTACGCAAAAATCAACCTCATCGTGTATTTATAACCAAATTTTATAGCAACTAAATCACTTATAATGCCTCCCTGCCTTCCCATTGCCAACGACGAGTATTCTCGTCTTTGGTTTTCTGCTTCTAAATGATTATGTATGATAATATATGTGTGGTAAGAACCAAGAAACAACAGGGTTTTGGTAAACAATAGGACTCAAAATATAAATGGCAATAGGAATGACTTTATATAATTTAGGCTTGGCAGCGAATGGGTTAATGTCTATTTCCCAATGCTTAATATTATTGTACTTTAATTAATATTGACCGTTTCAATTAATTCAGATTTTGAGAAATTAGGAAATACCAAATTATTTTAAAATGCAAGACTTGTCACATTTATTATTTGTAATAGAATTCGATACTTATTATATAACCTGGTCAAAATAGACACAATGCACAATTAACATAGAACTCAAAATTGGAACCAATGTTGTTTTTAAAACCAGTGACCAGAATAGATGAAATGTGAATCACTATCGATATAGCTCGCGAAAAAAATATATTCAACTGAAAAATCACGCATGTAGTATATATATATATATGTGTGTGTGTGTGTGTGTGTGTGTGTCTTCTGTTTTCTAACAATAGATAAATTTTACCTTAAAGTAGTTCACACATAAAGATGTAAATTAATTGAATTATGTATACAGCTTGCACTTACACTTTTCTCGGCAGCTGAATTATAACTATTTAAGTCCAGCGAGATATATAGACCGTTTGAATTTGGGACTTTTCCCTGAAGCGCCGAAAAAGAATAAGTAAAACATTTAGCCTAATGAACTTTTATTTTCAACTTTTGACACCGATAGATTCCCATTGTCGAAGGTCTGTGTCCTGGCGTCCACGGTCGCCAGATCAGATCCCTAAAGATTTGTATACTAAGATCTATATACTGATCTGATGTACCAAACGGAGTTGGTACATGGTTGGTTCAAGGAATTATTTTGAAAAATCTATAGATAGAATAGTTATCTCCTCTTAGGTACCACTTGAAAATATTTCTTTCTAAAGTTGGTATTAGCTGTTATGCAGTTGCAGTAAATTAATCCGCTGTCTTTACTAGAATAACAACAATGTCTTATTACTTTTGCTTTTGAAGTAGGCAATTCTATTATAGTAACTCGAAGTTGTTGCATGTTTACACTGTTTCTTAAGTGTATTTTTAACATTTTTTAATATTGTAGGTATATAATAAAACACTTATTGGGCTATTATACGTACTTTAATAATGTACGTTAAATACCATATCACTTAACTATTGATGCTATAAGTTAAAAATAAAATACAAAAATAAAAAAAGATCGAAATACCTGAAAATAATAGAAACCATTAAGGCAGCGTGGCATAGTAGTTTCTGACGCAAAAAAAATTGTAATAACGCGTCGCTTTATCAGTCTCAGCACGTGTCAGTTTGTATACGAGATTCTACCCCCTCCACAGTTTCATTTGTATCTTATAATGGTGTTAACTTTTACTGCGGGCTCTGTTCAACCTTTCAGGTGGATAAACGCGAACTTTGAAAGTGTTCATGTCGTATTGAGTCGGAAACGTGGACAGACGCGTAGTTGTATAACGCGTGGAAGGAAGATCCTACAAAACTGTACTAGTAAAACTGTAAACTGTAGTAGTCAATACCATCTATCCGAAGGATGATATTTAAGCTTGAGGATGATATTTAAATTTGTGATGTACTTTACTGTTAGAAAACTCTGTGGCAGGTACCAGCTCAAACTGATCCCCAGAAGAGTACCCATGGTAAATACGGGTAGGGTGGTACTCACGACGTGGAGACTTCTCTAAGTAAAGTTAAAGTGTCTAGTCTTTTGCAGATTAATGGGTCCTTAATGATTCGAATTCTAAACTGGAAATTACTAGTAAATGAAAGTGATGCAGATTAGTTAATAAAGTTATGTAGTTCAAGCGAGCGGCGTTCAGGGGGACTAGTTAACTATAAAAGTTGCATGAAATGCAAGCGAGTAAACAAATCACAACACGTTTATTGCCTCCTTCCTTGCTTCCTTGCTCTCTTGTTATACATACCATACACTACCGGCTGCGCTTCGATATTTTATAGAAGAGAAGAGATAGTTTTAGCTATTCTATACATTATACGAGGTATTATTTAGAATACCAAATTATGCCGATGACATATAGATAGATTGTACATATTATATTTAATTTAATTTTGACCTAACTCAAGCAACATAACTATTAAATCTTCTAATTAAAGATTCACAAGAAACATTTTCATTATGCAATCTTGTTCTAAACAAAGCAAAACGTTTTTTGAATAAAATGTCTTCTAGTATGACAATTTGAGTTAAATTAATTAAATAGCAAAAGTAAAGGACGAAGCTTATTTAAATACGGGGAAAGCGTAATTTAAATGTTCATTATGCAAGTTTAAGAAATTTATGACTATTTGTTTTAGCTTTACGCTGTATCCCGTACACAGGCAGAGAAAACCTAGTGTTAAGACTCTCCGTTCACCATTTTCCGCCGAATTCTTGAGCCATTCCGCATTAAGGAACGTCGCGCTTTGCGTCGAGACCAGAGCGAAGAAATTAAAATATTAAATATTTAATTCCCTCGATTGGCAATCGAACCCACAACCTGTCGCGTTAACAGCCATACTTTTATGCCTCTGCGTCACGACTGACCTCAAACATATTTGAAGTGTTCAGTTCGTGAGTTGAAAACGTTTTATCACTGTTAAAATAACAAAACACTATACTATGATCGATGTAAAATCTTAACTGAAATTCGGTTGTTCGTAAGTCCTAATTTGGTTAAAAGCAGTCCTATTCGTGCAATTACAGTAATTTGTAAAAAAATCTTTAGTTATTTCTAATTACATAGATTTTATTTATAAATAGTATTTATAATATTGTTATGGGACTATAAGTGACAAGAAGGAACATCACTTTTCAAAAAGACGAAAAAAACAAAATTATTTGTTTAATTATTATTTGTAAAGTGATAATGGAATTTCCAATCCAATCTGTTTATGCAATAATGATAAGTATATGTCTGTACAAGTACTTATCATTTATTAATAGTACGAGATCCCATTGCATGAATCTGCATGTATCTGTTTCTTTAATGGAACTTATTTTTAAGAATAATTCAGGATAATAATTCTATAATGCGGCATGATTTCTCTAGGCAACCCTGGTGTTATCTATTCAGATTACACCAGGGTTGCCTAGAGAAATCATGCCGCATTTACCTCTAATTAAGTTTGTGGTAAATAGTTTTTGTTGAAGAATTGCACTTACATGTTTTTATGTGAATTCAATAGCATTTAAAAAAAATTGCAAAAAGTAACAAATGGTTGCCACCTCTCAGTCAGTTCTAATTGTCTATCTGTGAAATGATGATTTTAAGTATATTGAATACAAATAGAAAACTATGTAAAGATGAAATCATGCTTGTTTTTGTCGGTTTTGTTTCTAAATGCATTAGTATTCTAAAAAAGACTCGTAGAGTCTTAAACTAAAACTATTGAACTATTTAATAAATGGGTAAACGTTAACAAATATCGGTCTACTAAGTAGTATTAATAACATCCTTGGTACTTTTATATAATGAAAAGTGATTTTTGTGGACATTTTTGTTATTAAGAAAATATATATTATTTTTATAAAACGAAAAATTATTATGGAAAAATAAATTTCAATAAACTCTCTCTTTCTCTCTCTCTCTTTCTCTCTCTCTCTCTTTCTCTCTCTCTCTTTCTCTCTCTCTCTCTCTCTCTCTCTCTCTCTCTGCATCCTTTGCTCGTTTAATTTGGTAACAGTTGCTGCATTTTTTTCCCACGCAACTTTTAAGATTTTCCAAAGTAAAGTCAAATATGTAATAGAATAGAAATAACTAACATTACAAAGATAAATTCGAAGAAATTTCGACAATAATTCCAACTAATAAACGCTATACGGTGGAGGACGGAGCTACAAATAGCTTAAATAATGAAATATTTTTAATTATATATAATTATTTGAGCCTTGTCCTGGCATAGGGGTACAAGTGTGTGACTGTCAATGCGATAGGTTTTGGGTTCGATTCCCACTTGAGGGAATAATATATTTAATATTTTCTTTTCTCGGTCTGGTAAAGAGGCAAAGCGCCGCGTTGAATTCCGCCACTCAACAGACCTCCTCCAATCAATCCCTCCATACCTCGAGAATTCGGAAGAAAGTGGAGAAACCCTTCTATGTGCGGAAAATAGCTTGAAGCTAGAAAAAAACTAATAAATTACAATTATATTATCACGTTGATGAATAGTTTTTATTTATTTTGCAAATAAAAAAGGAGAGACCAAAAAAGATAGTCACCCTAGTTACTTCTACAGTAACTACGTTGCTCGCTATGTCGATAGTCGCCTCAGGGGCAACTATCAAAAACTATCACACACATCATTATATTTTTTTCCACAAGTAGACTACCGTGTTAGTCAATAAGATGTATTTCTACCTTATTCAGACCATTTTTTACATATTCATATATTATGATATATATTCTATTTTATAAACTTATTCATCTGGCCTTTATTAAATAATTCTGTTTTAAGAATATTAATAAACGGAAAAGGACTGTAAATAATAGTAAAGGTCGTGGGTTCGATTCCTACTCGGTGCAATGAAATATTCAATATTTTAATTTTAAGAAAAGGACCAAAAATTGATAAGAGATATTGAAAAGATATTAAAATTTAGAAATGCTAATAATTTTTTTATCTGCAATAATTAGTAGACCGGTATTTGTAAATATTTATTTAATTCTTAAATAATTCAGTAGTTTTAAAAATGTAATTTAGAAGACTATTGGTATTGAGAAAACAAATTCAGCAAAGACTCAATATCATGACAATAAAAACAAGCAAGATTTTATCTTTACATAATTTTCTGTATGTATTAAATATGCTTAAAATCATCATTTTACAGATGGACCATTAGAATAAAGATTGACTTTAACTCACAGGATATTTTTCTTAATAACATAAAGCAGCCCGCGCATTTCGTCTCCTATTCTCATAGTCAGAATGGGAAAAATTAACGCAAATGATGGCGATCTGCTTGCGGCAGATATTTTACAAGCAACCATGTGTTATAGTATTGAGAAAAGAATAAGCTTGAAAAACGTAGCAACCTTGGGGTTGCGGCTGACTGAGAGGTGGCAACCCTTTTTTTTTAATTTCTTATAATATTTTCTTTTTAATGATTGAATCTAATGTTGAATTCACATAAAAAAAAACATGTGAGTGCAATTCTTCAAAAAAAACCAGTTACCAATTAAAATAAAAAATGAAAATTAAAGGTGATTGCGGCACGATTATTCTAGGCAACCCTGGTGTAATCTATTCTTAAAAATAAGTTTCATTAATAAAAATAGATACCTACCTGCAGGTTTATGTCAATTTTTAAATCCATAAAATATTTAACAAAATAAGTTTGAAATAACTTTCACTGTCATACATATCACATCAAAATGCCTGGGCACAAAACTATCCGCTATTTAAACCAGTGTATTGTTTCGTAACTCTATTGTAGGTAAATATCCATTCCAATATCACAATACATTTTCAAATGGAACGACACTGAGAATTCTTTTACTGAAATACAACAAAAGATTTATTTTATGTCTATTGTACCTACATGTGAGTTTTGAAAACATTAATATTTCAATGTAAAAGCACTTGGTATAATCATAGCTTATTATTAATAATGAAATCTCTCCCGAACGTTAAAGATTTTGACCTTTAAACAAATTTTTTAGGTTTCCATACCTCAAAAGGTAAAAGAAACAAAATCCTAATCCTCCTCCATTGGTTGTTTGATATTTATCCTCCTTTGGTTGTTTGATTTTTGCAATTTGTTCAGCTTAAGATTGTACATTTAAGATGTTTAAAATTCTTAAATATTTAACCAAAAGATCTGAATATATTTTATACTCTGCAAAAATATATAATTGATGTATTTAAAAATAGTCAACGTTTTAATAAGAGTTCTTTAAAGTTTTGTGTGGCGTGTGTACGGCTTATTTGTAGACATACGCATACAAAATTGTTGAAGAGGGAAGTATAAAAGTACTTCTCTATAATATTTATACGTATTAATTAAGATCGTTTTCTTTCGTCAGAGAGGAGAGTTAAATCTATAAATAATATTAGATAAATATTCGTTTACTTCAAGCGGATGAAATCGCACCTGGGCCGCTAGTATATAATGTACCTATTTAAGTCTTTGCTTTAAACACTTGGCACTTTGGCTTTAAATCCGAAACGAGTAACAAGTATATTGGACAGAAGGATTTCACATGAAGGTAGCCCAATTAAAAATTTACAAATATTATTTAAGCTTTTTACTTATGGTGTTAAATTCGTTCAGATTCGTGATTTCTTGGAGCCAATTGAAGTTATGGCGTCACTGCTGGCCGCTATCGCACATGACCTGGATCACCCTGGTGTCAACCAGCCATTCTTGATCGCGACTTCTAACCATCTCGCCGCACTATACGAGGTATGTATCGTGTACCTTAAGTTATTTGTTGCTTAACTATATTTGTCCATTTTTAATACTAATGTAAATAATATAATCATTCGAATTTTATTATTAATAATAATTATCTTTAAATATTTCTTAATTGTTTATAGTACATTTATTTTCATAAATATAATTTGTTCGACTCAATTTACAACTTAATTATTATATTTAAACATTCAATATTTCCCAGTAGCCAATGACAATAGCCACTCATGAAAACGGCTTTAAATCATGTAAACCACGTCGAGCACTTTGATGCAATTACGGATAATTTGAATTAACCAGCGTAGACCGTTGTGTAGCTCACTATACCACTCAACAGTGGACGATCTAATCGAGTGTCACTCGCATTTTAGCATTATTAGATTTGTGATGTTTGTATAAATTATAATAATGAAGCATTAGATTCACCATATACCTATTTAGTCCTTTATATATTATATAAAAAAAAGACAAACTTTATAGTAGACAAACATATTAAAAAATAAAACTTATTCTTTATTATTAATAATTATTATTACACTTATGCTAAATAATGTTTTTTATAATAGGTTTCCTAACTGTGGAATAACACTTTAAAAATGTTAAAAATATTTAATTAATTGCATTTTCTGCCAGACGATAATTCTTAGTAATTAATTATCGTTGGGTAGCGGAAATTTGTAAAAATCTGCCTACAGAGATAAGTTGTAACAAGGGTATAAAAATTTCGACATACTCGTAGCTTGGTGAGAACGTATGGCTTAGAGTTCAGAGCGTCTGGTCGGTTTCCAGGAGGCGCGGGTTCGATTCCCGCTACGTTAATATTTTTATACGTTTTCTAAATAAGTATTTTTCTTTCCTAAGTGTGGAATAACACATTAAATATTAAAAAAAAATGTTTCTATTGATTTCTTAGACAAAACAAAAATGATACTGCAATTCAAAATCCCCCTTTTATAAGATTAGACTATAAACGAAAAGAAATATTTTGTTAAGTTGTTTCAAGCTATCGTCTATTAATCACTTGTATGTAACATTGAACGTTAAATTATTATACCCACACAGTGACTAGATTCAGTCAAGAATCTACTAATACTTTGTTTTTATCTTAAAACCAAATATTTCAAAGGCTACAAAATATTTTTGGTCACACAAACACAAAACACTCTTTGAATATATCTACTGCCTCATTGAAGACATCGTATGATGGCATTTCATGTGGAGTGGCGAATTCCAACGCCGCACTTTGTATGACAAGACTAGGGTATAAAAATTTCACTATTAAAAAAACATCCTCTCATCATCAATCTCTTGATATACTCCGATGTGAACTTCGCACAGGTCCCACGCTTTTTTTCAATCCTATTGACTCGGACGATTAAACTTGGTTTACTGTACTGGTGTGGTATCATTTAAAATGAGCCTGAAAGCAAGCAAGCTGTTATAATCGAAAGAATTCTAATCGATAATATGATTCCTTGCTATTTTTATCTATCTATATGTCTGTATGACACAGTGTCATATGTCATCAATATTGTCTTCAATCTGGATCACATGAACATAAATAAGTCGATGACATAAACCTATTTATTAAGGCGCAAATGTGAATTTATTTCAATGGACGAGTCCGGCTATCTGACTACCTGTCTTTTTGTATACTTTCCACAGTGTCACGAAAAAATGGTGCAGGAAATTGAACACAGTTTCTACATTTATTTTGTTAAAACTGACTTAGTTGTGTTGTTTTGTCATAATTTGTCTTGGTTTACTTTTTAATTGAAGATTATGTTAGAAAATTACAGGCAAAGATGAGGAAGATTATGTTAGAAAATTACATGATGATGAGAAAGATTATGTTAGAAAATTACAGGCAAATATAAAATAAATTTATATTCAAATCTAAATCCAACTAAAATTCGTGATAATAACATTTTCACGGTCACAACGTCATTATGACACAGGTCTCAGAGGCTCCTAAAAGCATTCGAGTGGTTAGATTGCCTTGCGCAATATCTGATGTAGGTCTGTGTCAGAGGACATGGAAATAATCTTTCAGTAATTACAACCTCGCTACGATGGTAGAGTACCAGATAGAAGTTTGAAGATTGTCGATTTTTTTGATTCG
>DWLH01002510.1:0-10705 GCA_018249795.1 Heliconius telesiphe telesiphe | reverse complement strand
TTTGATATTTATTTAGTGGATACTAGAACTAAAACATTATTGATTCCATACCTTCAGGTAAACGTTTTTATAAAAATATAATAAAATAGTTAACATTCATTAGGATTGCGAAGATACGTCGTTTTAAACTTTAGGCGATATTTCATTAAATGATTTTTATATTTATAGTAAAAATGATTATATTTTACCGCGCTTTACCCGTATTGTTTGATTATATTAATAGTAAATTTCAGTACCTTTTACATGGTACTAAATTTGGCTGCAGACAACTGTACAAAATAAAATTATAAAAATATTAATAACCATTTTTAGTCGATTTCTATTATACTAGTAGTATACCAATTATATAAAAAAATGGTAAATTTTCACTCGATGGATGATTGTAATGACCACGGAACTCGACTACCTCAAAAACAAGTAAAGTCTTATCCTCAAAATGATATATTGAATACATCAATATTGAAGCAGATTTAAAATTATATATTTTTTTTTTGTATGGAAGTGGTAATTAATTAAATCTTTATTCTTTACCCATTAAAATAGAATAAACTCATGAAAAATATTATTTTCTATCAATTAAAGCAATATTTAAACATAAATATATTTATTTTAATTTTGGCCAACTTTTAGGTGAATTTCACCTGTGTGCGTCGTGGTAAAATTGTACGACTATTCAATAACAGATACGTGGCATACATACTGGATGTCATATTTCAAATTCTTTCTTTTTCTATGAATAAAAAAACTGATTTTGATTTTTCAAGTGTAATGCACAATAATATAAGTAGGCTATGTGTTCTTCCGATATACTTACAGGCTATATTACTGTAAAGTTTCCGTTTAATCCGTTAAGTAGATTTTGTGTAACTGTGGGACCAACAGTCATCCTCATAAACTTACATATTTGTAATATTAGTAATATCTCAAAAACAAATAGATAAAAATCATTTCGTTGTGATCGTACAGTCTTATTAAATACTAGCGGCCCGCCCACGGCTTCGCCCGCTTAAAATACATGATTATTGATTTAATAAGCAGAATTGATTGACAACTCTAATGATTTCAAATATGATTTTTTTATTACTTTAATCTGTAATATTCTAATATGATTTTAAGAATTTTTGATTGTTTCAAACTAAAAAATATGACCAATGTTGATATTTGATATTCATAAAATATACATAAAGCTAATTATTTATTATACGTAGGTATATATTTTTGTAACATTATGTTCTTTTTACCTATGTTATGTTTTTAAAGCTCTGTTAAATTTGCTGATGTCACTTAATAATTTAATGTACTGCTTCAGAAACAGCCTTAAATGTTAAATTATTGATTTGGGTAAAGATTCATAATATTCTTTGTAAAATAACTGTAATGTTTGCATATTAAATCCTGTACAGTTTTTAAATTAGTTACACATATTATTAGCTAAATGTACAATACACGTAGAAGGGATGTTTTTAGGCATTTTTATATAGATTTATTTCAAACGAACGAACGAACCTTTGAAGATCAAATCGTTCTTTATCTCTGTGTTGAATTAATTACGATTTAAACTTAACTGTTATGATTTATGAAGGTAATCTCCACTAACAATTCAATTTTGTTTACTTTATTGTATAAAATATTGTATAATAGTGCTTCAAAAATATATTATTTTATCAACAGTCATATAACCCAGACGTTTCGAATGTCATTCTTTAGCCAGGAATCTTACCAGCGCGATTGCTATATTGCTATTGCGAACGTTAGTTCGCAGGCAAACTAATGCCTTCAGTTTATTCAAATGACGATAACTTTTTTTTTAATGAACTGATTTTGATGAACTAAACTTTAGTAGTTAAGTTGAGTTAAAACAAAGCAATTGGTGAAATTGTCAGATAAATCGGTTCAGTACTTTCAGAGAAAAATGCGGACAAAAATATGTCGACAGACAGACAGACAGACAGACAAGAAATTAAAAAAAAATATTTTTGCTTTCTATTATTCTTTTTAAGTGTCCCTCTATCCATATCAGTCAAAATTACTAAATGAGCACTAATCGCTTCGCCAATGTCACGTTGTATGGAGAAAAGATGAAGAAGGTTGTACAGTAAAAAAAGAGATAATGTTACACGTTAATTCTCCTACACTAAAAAAGAAATCCAGTAAAAAATTGCAGCTACCAAAAAAAAAACTATCAAAAGAATCAAATTTCATAGGGTACTTTCAGTTGACCTAGAATTATGAAATTTGCCAACTAGCATCTACAGGTAGTATTAGTTCAGAAAAAAAAACTCTGAAAACTCTATATTTGTGGCTAAATCCTAAAAAATACACAACAACGACTTCAAGCATGCACTAAATAAGTTTTAATTTAAGCTTTTTGGCTATTTATTTGATTGTCTCAGCAAAAATTGCTGTCACTATATATAAATAAATATATTAATCAATCAGCTTCACACTGTATGAAATATTTAATTAAATTTATATTATCATTTCTTCGTTCTGGTGTCGAGGTAAAATATAATAAAATACGGCGTTGAGTTCTGCCACTCAACACGCAATGTCTCCAGAATTCGGCAGAAAGTGGGGAACGGAGTGTCTTATCAGTAGGTTCCCTCTGCTTACCCTGTTATTATATATCTGGCGGGTTATTTAGTTGAAAGTATTTACTTATAAGGATCATAATACATGAATACTTTTGTGTTTTCATGAACGATTTCCATAAATTATTTTATATTTCATACTGAATAAATGTATAAAAAAATAAGTAAAATCGTATGTGTAACGTAATGTTGTTATATTATATCTTAATAGTCAAAACGCAAGTTTATTCGTCGTTTTGCGAATGTAGTAGAATTGTGCAGCAGTGAATGTGAGTTTCATAATAATTAGTTGATACTAATCGTGGCGCAGGGGCACAAGCGTGTAAACGCGAAACGTTGTGGGTTCGATCCTCACTCGAGGTAATGAATTATAAAATATTTCTCTCATTTCTTCACTGTGGCGTCGAGGCAAAGCGCGGCGTTGAAATCCGTCGCTCAACACGCAAATAAAATAAATCAGCTTAAAGCATTCGGGCTTCGCCTCCCGAATTCGGCGGAATATGATGAACAAAGTGTCTTAACACTAGGTTTCCTCAGCCTTCCCTGCTGTGTGTGGGACACTGCGATAAGCTACAAAAAAAAATAATGTCAAAATTGGTGACTGAAAGCTAAATTATAAGGAATATTTATGTTCACACTCGAGGAAAACCAGGGCAAGGATTAAGTTCATAAATAAGTATTTACAGAAGAGTTAGAACGTCCTCGTTATTTGTTGACCCTAGGAAGTTATAATCCGCCCCCGTCCCATATAAAACGTAACCTGGATTGTTGCGAAACCACAAGCAGCTTCGGGTACCCCCGGGGATCCATTTGAGTGACGTATATAACATATGGAAAAACCCTATTAAAGACCGTCGAAAATTTTACACTCTTTCTCTCCTCTACTACCTCTTACCTCTTCCTCTACTACCTCTATCCTCACTGTCTAAGTAGCGAAACTATGAAATGCCCTACCACGTGCTTATAGGCTTAGGTATAGGCAGTCTAAGTCCCTCAAAACATTTAAATATAAATAAAAAAAATATTATGTTCAATTGTGTGTGTGTAACGAAATGATATATTTGCAAATTTTATACATTATACATTACTATATTAATACATACGCGTCTGCGTTGTCATAGCAACGTGCAATATTGTCAAATGCATGGTAGTGTGTGTAATGTTTTATTTATTGGTTTAATGTACTTTATAAGCATTATTATTAAACGTCTTTATAAATTAGATCGAATTATTTTATAATAAAAATAAAATATAAAGAAATAGCAATCGCAAAAAAAATATTGTTTTAATATTACTTATTTAGAAAACGTATAAAAATTTGAACGTAGCGGGACTCAAACCCGCGCCTCCTGGAAACCGACCAGGTCTCAACTCGACTGGTTTCCAGGAGGCGCGGGTTCGACTCCCGCTACGTTCAAATTTTTATACGTTTTCTAAATATGTATTTTTTTTCTAAGTGTGGAATAACACTTTAAAAAGGTTTAAAAAATTGTTTTAATATTTTTCACAGCATGTACAAGTATTATTACCGTATAAAAATAATTTACCTCATACTAGAAGGCGGATACCTGACTGGTTTGGCTGAGAGCCAGCCTTCGTTCGTGTAATTCCAACCACTAAGAGTTGCTTTTAAGTTATAAGTTATAGGCACTTTCAACAGACAGATTTTGTGATTTATGAGTTTAAAGGAAATGTTAATTTAAATCGTGCTACTTATTGTCGCTTCATTCCTTTGTTCAAATGTTTTACGTTTTACAAAATGCTTATATCTAATAGAGTTCAGTCGTGGCGCAGGGTCACAAAGCGTGACTGTAAAAGCGGGTTGTGGGTTCGACCCCTACTCGAGGAGATGAAATATTTACTTAAATTTATATTTCCATTTCTTCGCTCTGGTGTTGAGGCAAAGTGCGGCGTTGAGTTCAGCCTCTCAACACACAATGCCTCCAGAATTCGGCAAGAAAGTGGGAAATGGAGTGTCTTAACACTAGGTTCTCTCAGCCTACCCTGCTGTGTGCGGGATACAGCGTGATGCTGATTTATTTGATTGTCTTATACCTAATTGTTTTGGTATATGAACAATGTAAATATCTAAAATATACCAATAAAATGATAAGAACAATTATGGTGGTTTTGTTAATAATAATCCAGATTTCTTTTGGTTAAAAGTTAAATTTTACAAAAAATATATTGCTTAAGAAATTTAACGCAGAGTATTATCTATGCATGATGTAGAGAGCTATCTGTACCGAATGTAAGTAAAAAATATATTTATAATAATAAAAAAAAATTAAAAGGGACAAAAATTTCAATATGAGTCACAATAAATCTCGACACAGTAAAAATTTCAGCTGTAAAGTTCTTGCTTGTGAAGTTACTTTAGCGAACGTCGCGACACCAATTCTAGTAATTACTATTAGCTGAACCGCCCGTCGCCAATAAACAACTACGTAGATTGTACAGAATGTATATTTGTTTATAATATCATTTTAATACGATCTATCTCTTAAGATATTTTTATTTTATTTATTTAGTAAACAAAATTATATTTTAACAATCAAAATATATTTTATAGATACGAATTTTAAAAAATTATTCGATAGTTACATATATAAGTTTATATAGATATAGATACTATGGTTATTGTAGCAAATATAATAAATATCACTTTATATAGGGGCACAAGTGTGTGACTGTACTACTTTTTCCAACTTTTGAGGTCAGTCGATGGAAATGAAATATTTATTAAAATTCATATTTCCATTTCTTCGCTCTGGTGTCGAGGCAAAGCGCGGCGTTGAGTTCCGCTACTGAGCACGCTTCGCCTCCAGAATTTGGCGGAAAGTGGGGAACGAACTGTTAATTTTGGGTTAACTACCCTGCTCTGTGTGTGAAGCTGAAAAAAAAAAGAAAAACAACAACATTTCTTGTAGTAATTGTGAAATAATTACAAAAAAAGTTACGTCGTGTCTAATCAAAAAATGGTCGAAAATTTTTTTTACCTAAACCATTCGATGCAGTATTTTTTTCTGATTTGAATGATATACGTAACTTTTTTTAAACTTTTTTTAACGCTCTTTTTTTTTAGATACGACAAAATCGCTTTCCACAAGAGTTTAATTATTTACAGTGTTCTGTATTTACTCTCTTAATCAAATAGATACTTGATACTGCAGAAAAATATTTTTTTTTATTATATAATGTTTCTTCTTACTATAGTTTCCTCACAAAAGTGCATAGTAATAACTGTCAAATGCGCAGCTAGGAGGTAATTTTAATGACTCAATAGATTGCCAGCTACCAGCGTTGAAGGCGAAGCCATTAGTGAGCTTATGATCGTTAAGTACGGTACAAAGTAGTCTAGTTGTCGTCTGTAGATCTGGGTGTAGGAATAATACTTATAAAATGTAAATAGCAATAAGGCTATCTGTTTTACGTAATTGTCGAAATATATTTTTTTTTCTGTTATTTCAGTTTCACGTTGTATCCCGCATATGGCAGAGTAGACAGAGGGTTCATAGTGTTACGACACTCGGTTTTTGAGTGAGTCAATTTTTGAAGCATTGTATGTTATGTGACGGAACTCAAATGAAAATATTATATTAATAAATAATAATAATTCTTCTGAGTGAGAGGATTACATACACGACGTCGACGGCCATACTTAAGTAAATTTTAGTAATACGGACCAGCGCGGCTTCGCTGGCTTGAAATATAGGAATATTTATTAAATATATTTAAGAAAATATTTTTAGTTTTCAATAGGATTAGTAAGAAAATATAAGCCTAAATAATCGAAATAAGCCGAATAAATAGAGAGAAATCTTATTATAAAATAGAAAAAAATACCTGAGTAACTGAAATTAATAAACAAAATAAGTTAAAGTAAATTTTAATATTAGAAAAATTACCTGACTAATTAAAATGAACAAAAACAATAAATACTTATTAGAAAACTTATAAAAAAATTAACGTAGCGGGATTTGAACCAGCGCCTCTTGGAAATTAAGCCATATAGATTTTATATCAAATATATTAAAATGGTTACTGTGGCTCAACCTTTAGAGATAAACATATACCATCGCCGACTTTTTAACAGATTTTTGAAAGGGAATTATTTCTGTAAAACATTAATCTTACATGTCTCATAAGGTTGAGTCAGTGCACGCCATGTATGCATTCAGAAAGCTCATTTTGGGCGAACTTTTTTTAAAACAAAAAAATACCTTCTTGTTTAGCGACGGTTGATTTAACATGGCAAAATAAATTGCATGTCAAATTGAAAGATTATCTCTATATATTATAAAATAGTAACGCTTTTCGTCTCTGTCTGGCTTTTCTAAACCACCCAACGGATTTTGATGCGGTTTTCACCTTTAGTTAGAGTATTTCTCAGGGAAGGTTTATATATAGTTTATTATATGTATATTTTAATGTAATTTGACATAAATATGATAAATGTGTATAAAATCCTACCCATTGAGACACTTTCACGCATGCGCTGCTTTAATAGTAAGTCCTACATGATAACAATGTAATAGAGTATTATTTCTCTTAAAAAGATCTACAAAAAAGTCAGCAACAGCATATTCGTATCTTCTAAGGAGCATACAGTGAGCATATTTCTGTCTAAAAATAGTAATTTGAATATATATTTTTTTTGTGAGGGATGTTTGTCCATAATGCTATCAATCCTTATCCCTTTAAATACCTTATTAATTTTCTACGTTAAACGAAGATAAAATTTGCTCTTTACACTAATTGGAAGTTACGAATAGTTTTAGAGAAAAACGCATTTAATTGTTGACACATCACGCCGGCTATAAACCGCAGTTTTGGCTCATGTTTCATTTATCCCTTACTATCAGCATATAAATAAGTATATTAGTTACGTTGTCCATTTAATGGAGATCAAAACTGTCTTTTACTGTTTCCCACTTTAATAAGTACTTTAGAAGTTGTTACAATATCAAAAAATCCTTGCTGCGAAACGGCTCGCCACACTCCATGCGTCCCCCCTCGCCCTGCGACGTTTTGCTTATAGAAGCGCGTCCGCCGCGCCCGCCTGCCTCTGTAGCTAAGTAGATTTAGATGCGATTGTACGAATTGGATAATTGGAGTTTAATGTATTATTTCAGCGCGATATATTTAATTTCATCTTTTTTGATTAATAGAATAGTAGGTAGTCTTTTGTTTATCATTTCTTTCGTTTAAGTATCCTGTTGTTTATTGTGTTTACTCTTCTTCTGTTCTTTTATTATTTTCTTTACCTTCTTAAACATTTCATTTTTTAATTTATTTATGCCACGAAAAAGTCGTTCATAGGTGCAACAAGAAATGCAAATAAAAATCGATTAAATCTTACTAATGAAAGCGTAGAGGAGACAGAAATTAGATAGTAATTTAAATATATTTTCTTAGTCTCAGTATATAAATAAGTATATTAGTTACCTTGGCCATTTAATGTAGATCATAATGTTGTTTACTGTTTTTCATTTTAATAAGTACTTTAGAAGATTAGTAGTACAGATTTAAAATTACGGTACTAAAAAACTTGCTGTGTAACGGCTCACCGCCCACCACGCGTCCCCCCGCGCCCCGCGACCTTTTGCATATAAAAATAGATCCGTCGCACCCACCTGGCATGGCAGGAGGGCTTGCTCATCATGTTGTCCAAGGCTGGGAAGAGGATACCGATCTATAACCCTCTTTAGCGCGGTCGCCAAGCTGTTCGAGAAGTAATTGCTCTCACTTCTCCAGTCGCACATCCACCCACGAAGCGAGCAGTTTGGCGAGCGGGTATACCACTACGCCGCAACAGCGATCAACCGAAAAGAGAGTGCAATAGCAGTCTTCTTCGACGTAGCACGCGTATTCAGCCGCGTCTGGCACCCGGGCCTACTTCCTTAAGTGCTCAGAGCCGGCACCCCCCGAGCTCGTCGCGTATGTCTTTGCTTCTCTGCCTCAGTGACAGGACATTTTGCGTGAGAGTTGAGAGTTCGAGGTCTAGCAGCGACTCGATCGCTGTCGTTGTTCCCCAGGGCAGCATTTTGTCACCTGCTCTCTACGCACTATACACTGATCACAACGCCCGAGTATCACTCAACGAGAAATCCTGCAGGTGGTCCAGAACCTCATCCTCCGTCGAGTGACGCAGGCACCGTACTACGTGAGGAACACCACGCATCACCGCAACATAAAAACAGAAAGCCTGGAGGTACACATTAGTCGTCTCGCGTCCAACGCATTCCGCTGCGCCAATATATCGGGTCACCTGCACCTAAGGAGCAGCACTCCGTGACATACCCGGCCGCCCGAGGTCAGACGTCAGACTACTTCCGAGGGACTTTCTATCTTTCTCCAGATCCGACTCATGAGCCTTGCATTGAACCTTGGTCGTTGAAGATGGGCCTTCCTCAGGAAACCGAGGGTCTCACCTGACTGAGTTGACCGCCTAGGTGGTATTTGATAATCCTTCCAATCCCCTCCCTGTGTCTGCTCTAGAGCAGGTTGTCGCTTGAGACCACGGCCAGAGAGCCAACGCCCACATGTCGTTCGGAGCTACTACGGAGATGGACGAGAGAATGCTTCAATTCTGCGCCTGGCTCTATAGCAAAGTTAATTTAGAAGCGATTGCACGTATTTTGGAGTTATCCAATAATTATAATGTATTTCAACGCGACATAGTTGGTTACATCTTTTGTTTAAGTATTTTTGGGTAAGAGAATAGTAGGTAGTCTGTTGTTTATAATTTTTTTCTTTTAAGTTTTCTGTTGTTTGTGTCATTTGTTTAAGTGTGTTTTTTTAAACAATTGGAACATCCTTATTGGCACTACGAAAATGCGGGTTGCATTAGAGTTTAAATAATTTTCACATCATTATTAATCTTAAGTGTTTTGCAAACACGGCACGGTAGGTACATTATATGGATAATTCAGTGGTTAAAGCGGGCGAAGCCGTGAGCGGGTCGCTAGTTTATTATATATCGAGAATATTACAAATATAAGAAAAAAGTAACCTATGTCCACCCCAAGACCCTCAAGTATCTCTATATGAAATGTTATCACAATCGGATCAGCGGTTTGGCACTGATTGCGTCACATACAGAGTTACCTTCATTTTTATTTATAATATAGGTATGGATATCGTACTTAGTTAAAAAATAATATTTCTATACATTTTATCTTTTGAGGAGAAAAATATGGTAAATGTTATGACAAATAGAAAAGCTGATAATAGGTTACATTTATCTTTTCACAACAGTGAAAATATAAATTATGGCATGCTTTAAATAAAAAATACTTTTACATTTAAAAAGATATTATAACTTTAATTTTGAATACTGTAAGTATTGTTGAAAATTTAAACAAATTTTAATTTAAGAAGGTACTTGTTCACGTTTCTCATGGCAAAGTGGCTTAGTTTTCTATTTTCAGATGTAAATACATTAAGTATAAAAAAAAGTATATGTATAAATAAAATCAGCTTCACGCTGTATCCTACACACAGCAGGGTAGGCAGAGGGAATTTATTGTTAAGACACTCGGTTCGACACTTTCCGCCGAATTCTGGAGGCATTGCCTGCTGAGTGGTGGAACTCAACGCCGCGATTTGCCTCGACACCAGAGCGAAGAAATGAAAATATAAATGTAAGCTAGCGGACCCGGACGCGGCTTCGCCCGCTTAAACTATACGAATGCTTATTAGATATATTTAGGAAATTGTTTTTGAAAATATGTAACTAATTTAGATGAAAAAAATTATAAGTGAACGTAACCAAAGTAAAATATTAATAAAAAAAAACGAAACAAAACCAGCTACATAATAAATATTATCAAAGTGAAATAAATATTTAAAAGCGAAGAACCAAAGAAAAGTATAAATTAATTATAAACAGCAAATAATTACATAAAAATTAACAGTAGTTCGAAAATGTATGAAAATTTACAAAACCATCAAAGTCATCTGCCCGTTTGCGTCGGTCATACTTTGCCGCTCGTAGGCTAGGTCATTTCGAATCAGTGACATCTCCTTAATTATTTATTAGAATGTTATACAGTAAACTATAATTTCAATCTAAATGAAATGCTAAAAGTGCCTATTATATTCATTTTCAT
>DWLH01002509.1:0-10707 GCA_018249795.1 Heliconius telesiphe telesiphe | reverse complement strand
TGAGGACCCCCCGGAGGGCATGTATGAAGAGGTTGATGACAATGGACGAGGCGAAAGAGGTATGTAGAGACCGTAGCGTTTGGCGCTCCGTTCTCTCTGACTACCCCGCTAGGGATAAAGCGTGAAGTTAGTATAGTATAGTATAGTATATAACAAAAATGAAATATTATATAGGATTCATATTATAGAGGTATATGTGTATATAAGAATTATGTACAAAAAATATTACAGTAACGCTTGTTAAAATTAAAAACCAATTTAATTAAATATAGATTTTTTGTCAGCAGTCTCAAAATATTCCTTTTCCTCCACCTTCTTTCCATTGTATGATCCCTCTCTATGTCTAATTAGATCAAATATTTACTTATGAATATGAAGATTCCTATGAATTGAATTGGAACTATTAACTACAGTGAACGTTTAGACTCAAAATTAGGTTTTGCTTTATGATGTAAGTTTTGTTCGTAAGTGTAGAATAACACTTTAAAAATGTTTTAAAAAGGTTTGGTTTTTTTAACTTCATGTTGTATACCACAACAGAGTGAACGTAGTGTATAACGCTCAATTTCCCATATACCGCTCAATTTCGATACATTGCGTGTAGAATGGTAAGACCCAAAACGAGGATTTATTTTATTATCTGAGCGAGAAAATGAAAATAATTTGTACCCCAAGTGGGAATCGTATCCACAACCGTCTCGTTTACAGTCAGCTGCTGTGCCACTACGACAGCTTCTTCGTTTTTATATATATATATGTTCGTTCGTTTTTATATATATTCAAATAATAAAAAAACCACAGAACTTGCGACATATTTAGTCGATAGTAAGTGCAAAAGGAGTGTTTTAGAGGTTTTCCTTTCCTTGCTATGTGCAGAAGATTAGTGAAATGAATACAAAATTTCTATAAAATTTAAGATAGGCCACAAGTTTAGTAACTCATTTATTTAAGCGATTAATTAAAGCTTTTTTGTGAGGGCTTCATATTTATCGTTGTTTATTTCGTTTAAGGTTCACTTTTGGTGAACAAAAAAAAAGTTGTTATTTTTGTATTCAGAATATATTATTTTATATAGTAGGTATTATAGAAACAACTCAAAAAGAAATAAAAACTCTTTCTTTACGACACAAAGTAAATAATATTAGCGAATTTAAACTTGACATTGTTTATTTTATGAGATATTTTAAAATTAAAACCCAACACAAATAACTTTATAATTAATATTTATAAAAATGCCATGTTTAATCACCACACGTCAGCACCTACCGTGCTACGCGAGATAATACGTAAAACTGCTTGCTTTTCGAAATATAAGTAGAAATAACTTAATATTGAATCATTCTCCACTTGCAGCTCATTTTACAGGCGTTGTGTGTCGTGGACAAAATGCGGCGTTGAGCTCCGCCACTCTTAACACTAGCCGCTACTCTTAACACTAGGTTCTTCGTGTAATGTAAATAAAAACGATTCGCATTTCATATAGTAGAGCTCAACGCCACAATTTGTCAAATGTTATAAAAAAAAGAAAATATTGTAAATTAAAAAATTTCATTGAGTTGAAATCGAATCAACAACTACTTACACGATTATACTACTACACTGGGCTTATCAGTGATATTGTCTTAAGTAATATTACTATAATTAATCAATCCCCGATCATTACGTAAACAGCAATATATAGATCGGATACTGTAATTTGTTTGGATAATAATTAAGTGGAATATTGTCTACAAATGTATGTACAATAATACAGCTTCACGCTGTATCCCGTAATTAACGGGTTAGGCCCAGTTAACGTAGTGTTAAGGCATTGTGTGTCGAGTGGCGGAGCTCAACGCTGCGCTTTGCCTGACATCAAAAATGAATATGTTGGGGAAAAAATAAATATGTTTCATTTCCGCCAGTGGGAATCGAACCTACAGCCTGTCGCGTATACAGTAACAAAATTAAGTAATAATTATCTGGCTAATATATAATTTTTGTATGCGGTCGGTTGAAAGTTTATCTGTTAGGCAATGGTTAGGGTTGAGCTTCTCTCTTATAAATATTCGTAAAATTGGAAAGTCCATTTCTGCGATTCGAACCAGGATTGTTCAAACAATAAAGTAATTTTACATCTCAAAAGTTCCTACAGTTTTATACGAATATTTAGAATTACAAACGATGGTAGGAGAAAAATATTATAAAAAAAACAGTTTTTTTAAATATTATATTTAAAAAAAAATTATAAACAGCAATGTTGAGGCCAGTCGTGGCGCAGTGGCACAGGTGTGACTGTAAAATCGACTGGTTGTGGGTTCGATCCCCACTCGAGGAGATGAAATATTTACTTAAATTTATATTTCCATTTCTTCGCTCTGGTGGCGAGGCAAAGCGCGGCGTTGAGTTCTGCCACTCAACACGCAATGTCTTCAAAATTCGGCAGAAAGTGGGGAACGGAGTGTCTTAACACTAGGGTCCCTCTGCCTACCCTGCTGTGTGCGGGATACAGCGTGAAGCTAATTTAATTTAATTTTAATTTTATTATGTAAAAAAACTACATAATTATTTGAACACACTTTTGTAGGTTTAATTAATTATTTAGTAGGTATTTTCTTCTACTATTTCATAATCACCACGTTCAAAAACAGACGCATTAATACTTATTAAGAAAACGTATAAAATTTTTAACGTAGCGGGATTTGAACCCGCGCCTCTTTGGAAACCGTCCAAGTTAGTCTAAGTTTTATACGTTTTCTTAATAAATATTTTTCTTTCCTAAGTGTAGAATAACTCTTTAAAAATGTTTAAAAAAGCATAACCATATTATTAAGAAAGTAAAGTATTTGACCTTATACATAATCATAGGCCAGTCGTGGCGCAGGGGCACAAAGTGTGACTGTAAAATCAAATGGTTGTGGGTTCGATCTCCACTCGAGGAGATAAAATATTTATTTACGTGTGAAGCTGATTAGATTAGATTAGATAGGACTCGATGCATAATATGCAAATTAGAACACACAATCAATCTATTAAGAGTAAACAACATTGTTACTATTGCAAGACACGTCGCCGTGTGTTTGTACAGTACTTAAGTGTCGCGCGTGTATCAAATCAAGTTTGAGAGGCGATCACTTATACGGTACGACTTATTAAGGGTGTGGGTATCTTCTTCTTCTTTCTTTAGCTTCACGCTGTATCCAGCACATTGCAAAGTAGACAGAGGGAACCTAAAGACCTTGTGTTAAGACACTTCTTTAAATTCTAGAGGCATTGCGTGTTGAGTGGCGGAACTCAACAATGTGCTTTTACCTCGTTGCCAAAGCGAAGAAATTAAAATGTTAAATATTTCATTTCCTCGAGTAGGTATCGAACCCACACCCTGTCGTATTAACACTCAATTCACATATTAAATTTTGATCACGACTGAAGCCGTGATAAATTAATTTACGTATAAACTTAACTAAACATTAATAGATAGTTTTTATACAGGCTTACTATAAGCATTGATTTTCAATAATTTTCATTAGAAAATATATTGTACAACTAAATTGCCTAATTACTCTTCAAATGTATCTAACAAAGACCACGGACATGAATAATTAAATTGTTATTCGGAAATCCTAATGTTTATTCATTTCAACTATTGCCTAATTTGCTATATAGTATAAGCTTTATAGTGCTGTGGTATAAAGATAAAATTAAATATAAGATAAAATTTAAATATTCTTTATAATATTATTAACACTTTCGAATCAAAAGATAGATATATACATACGAAAAGCTACTTAAATTCTATTACATTTTTTACATGGGTCTACTTACTAGTTCACTCTTGTCAAAGTTGCTGTGGTTGATTACGATGCATTTTGTCTGAATACAGAAGCTTTTGCGATGAACCTTCACTTGCTTCATTCATCGTCTCTGGTTAATTGAACTATGGTTTGCATCGCTGTTTAACGATCGACCTTGAAACCAGTTGCTTTGTGACTTGTTCCTGAAAAATTACTCGATCCATGCCGTATGTGTTATAAACATTATTAGAATAATGTATGCGATATATTTGAAGATTCGCGTGATAGAAGAGAAAACAATAATATATATTTATTTGCTGAGTGTAAAAACAAACCAAATGATCTATGATTAATTTGACACTTTAAAATATGGTAAAAAAAGTTTAACAAAAGAAAATAATTAAATAAAAAAAACACCTTCACGCTGTATCCCGCCCACAGCAGGGAAGGCATAAGGTAGTTAGTGTTAAGCCACTTCGTACTCCACCTTCCGCCGAATTCTGGAGGCATTGAGTGTGTTGAGTGTCGGAACTCAACGCCACGCTTCACCTCGACACCAGTATTATTTCTAACCACAAGTATTATTTCTAACAAAATAATAAATAAAATTATTAAAACATTGTAAACTAAAATAGCATTTGTTAAGAATGACGCACGCACACACAGACCAACCTATCAAAGCGACAACGTCGTCTCATTCACGAAATCGAGCTACGACTCGATTTCGTGTATTGGCGGTGAAGTTGAATTGCGTAAAATAGAACGAGAGATATCCCTTTCTCGTTCTGGTATATTTTTAGTAAATGAAAAGTGGCAGATCGGCAACGTTTAGTATTTTTGTAGTAGTAAGATATCTATATATTCACAAGCTGAGTCACACATCATATACGCTTCCACCCAAACTTTGGTTAAAACTAATGTATAGAACTCAGATTCACTCTGTATCAAGTATATAGCAGGATAGGCAGAGGGAACCTAGTGTTAAGACATTCCGTTCTCCTCTTTCCGCCGAATTTTTCGAGGCCATGACGAATAAGTGAATATATAATAAACAATCCTCCCAGTGAGAAACGAATCCACAACCGTCACCGTCACGACGGCCTCCATGTAAAGATATAATCTAATCTAATCTAATCTAATCTAGCTTCACGCTTTATCCCTAGCGGGGTAGTCAGAGAGAACGGAGCGCTAAACGCTACGGTCTCTACATACCTCTTTCGCCTCGTCCACTGTCATCAACCTCTTCATACATACCCTCCGGGGGGTCCTCATGCTTTGTACGTGACCTTCCTCCAGTATCTTCTATACTGTGTTTTCGAAGGTCAACCGAGGTCTCCCCCTACCTCTCTTACCGCTCACTTTTCCATCACAAATCTTTTTTACCATTCTTTCATCACTCATTCGTTCGACGTGCCCAAACCAGCTAAGCACGTTCTTCTTCATTCTCACCGTGACATCCTCGTTAGTACCTGCCATTCTGTGTACCTCTTCATTGCGGATTCGATCAGCTAAGCTGACTCCGCATATCCTACGAAGAGATCGCATCTCCACAGCATTCATTTTTCTTTCGTATAACAGAGTCGGTACCAAAACTGCATTGTGTACGACCAAATGCACAGCTGTGCTGACGTTTCGCCGTCTTATCAATGCAGCTAAGGCTCTGTTCACCCTGTTACCGGCAGCAATACGCCTTTCCACATCCATCTCGTATCTTCCATCTCTACTGAACATACTTCCCAAATGTACCACTTCGTTCACCTGTTCTAATATCTTACCATTTACACTGATATTGTATGCCGTCCTTTCTTCATCTCTTTCAAAAATCAGAACCTTTGTCTTATTCGCATTGACAGATATATATATCGTCTTTAAAATGATAATGTTAATAGAACACGTAATATTAATACAGTTTAGTAAATAAATACTGTTGTTCAAGTGATGTAACATTAAGTATTATCTAAAATCAGCTTAATTGTTTTTTTTTTATTAATTAATTTACTACAACGTAAACAGCTAATTTTGGAGAATTAATTAGAACAAAATACATTTATAATAATATGGTGCAATATGGAATAATATTATATTTTGTAGAGGAGTCACACATTATTTTTATTTTTTCACAATATTTCATAATTATATTATTTAGAGGTTACTCTGTACTAACATGGCGGCTCAGTTCTCGCCTTCAGGTCAATGATATACTAATAATAGGTGCCATAAAAATTAACCCGTATTTGATGATATTTCTATATAAATAATATTAATACGAAACATGAGAAAGAAAAGGAGAAATGCAATTATATTGGATTTTTTATTTTTTTCTTCGCTCTAGTGTCGAGGCAAAGCTCGGCGTTAAGTCCTGCCTGCGTACTCAACACGCAATGCCTCCAGAATTCGGCAGAAAGTGGGGAACGGAGTGACTTAACACTAGGTTTCCTCTGCCTACCCTGCTGTATGCGGGATATAGCGTGAAGCTGATTGATACTATCACCATGCAAAAAATCATCCATTTCTGTCTAATAGTTTTTGCGTCAGTGAAGAAAAAACAAACAAACAGACAGACAGACATACAGACAGACAGCAATTCTGCTAATTAGTATAGCTTCTATAACCGATTTGTTAACCGACCTTATTTTAATTTTTTTATATCTTTCATTTACAGAATCGACTTTTCTATCATGTTATTACATATAGAGATTATATAGACTCCTTATAAAATTTTGCAGGCAATATCACTATACGTGAAAATAGTACGATAAATAAACGATTTCGATTGTTGTATGGTAAAATTATTATTATTGAATTAAGTCTTTGCAGACTGAAGAAACACTACAATATAAGTTTAAACGAACTAGAGGTCTAATCCTACCCAACTACAAGAACTGGTATGATGTAGTACTACTGGTTCAGACCAGGAATGAGCTGAACATAATACTCGATGATCTTGGTAGTGTTTCTCGAAAAGTATGTCTTAAAATAAATAGAGATAAAACAAAAATCATGCTGAAATATCATTTTTTTAACCTATTCCGGTTAGTATTGGGAATAGTACACTCAAAATTGTTGATCATTACATATAACAGGGACAAACAGTCCACCTAATAAATCGAATTCAGATCGGCAGCTTTCGGGAAGCTAATAAAAATTGGTTTGGATAAAAAGAATCTCCTGAAATATTTTCACTTTTTACATCTCCTTAAGGTAATTTTAGCATATTTTGTAAGCAATACTTCTTTCAAAATAAGTTAAAACAACGGTTAAGGTTAATCGTAATCGCATCGTGTAAAACCTTACGTTACGGTTAAGTTTTAACCAACTTCCAACCAGGGTCCTAGTTACATTGTAATAAAGGTCATTTTATATAGATAGCATTTTGATTTGAAATTATAAAGTTTTAATCGATTCTATAAAGGAGTTTACACCGACAAAACAATCTCAATAGATAAAAATTTCATCCATTACACCTTAGAACAGTTGGTTAGAAAAAAATAAAAATAGAAAATTGTATCAGTATTTTATTTTAGTTAATACTTGAATGTATATTGAGGTGATCCTGGGACAAGAGCGATCTTTAAATGCGATCATTGTGAGTTCGATTCCCACTCGGAGGAATGAATTATTTTCTTTTCCTTGGTCTGGTAAGGCAAGATGCGGTGTTGAGCACCGCTATTTAAGCAATTGTCTTGATTCTATTCTTTCTGCTGTAATATGTGAGATAAAGTATGAAACAAAAATATATTTTAATGCCAATTTCACTCCAAGATTTTTTTTATTATAAATACACTAATAAATATATTAGTGTATAATATAACAATTAACATTTACATACATTTTTTTATAGCTTCATGCTGTGTTCAGCGATAAGCAGGATAGGCAGGGGTAACTAGTTTCAAGACTCACCTTTCCCCATCTTCCGCCTAATTTCCGAGAGATTGGGTATTAAGTGGCGGAACTCAACGCCGCACTTTGTCTTGTTACCACGATATTGTTTACAGTCGAACGCTGTGACCCTGCGCCACCACAGATGACTGTAAATAAATATCGTGTAACTCAAACCACTTCCACTACATCTTTCCTCAAATATCCCAAACTTAAAATGGCCCCGGCCATTTTACGTGGGATCTACCGACTAATGTAATATTGACTTTGATATAAATTAAATATTAGGCTATGGAAGCTTTTTAATAAATTTTCATTACGAAACATTCAATGGCCTGTTTCGTAAGTGAAAGCTTATTAATAATTTCTTCGAAGTGTTTCCACTTTCCGTTCTACAACTCCTTAACGTCTGTATAGGGTATTATATAATTAATTTTACATAATTAAGTACTGGAGCTCTTAAGTTTATAATAATGAAATATTTTATTTGTATATTACACGACAGACATTTTAATTTTGTAAAGTACTTTTTTGATGTTGTAATATTGTGAGTAATACAATAATTTGAGTAGATTTTGTCTAATGTTTCTGAAGTTATTAAAACAATGTACACGTATTTTTAAACATTTTAAAGTGTTATTCCACACTTAGGAAAGAAAAATACTTATTTAGAAAACGTATAAAAATTTGAACGTAGCGGGACTCGAACCCGCGCCTCTTGGAAACCGACCAGGCGCTCTGACCACTAAGCCATACGTTCTATACGTATGATTATAGAACGATTATGATTAGTTCAGTTTATAATTAAATTAAATATTGCAAATTTCGTTAAAAACTTTTAACTTCACACTGTATTACGATTCCGATTTCATATAGCAGGGTAGGCATAGAGAACCTAAGGTTAAGACAAATTTTTGAACCACGCACTGTCCAATTTTTAATACGTTGCGTGTTTGGTGGCGGGACCCAATCCTGCTTTTTTTCTCCGTATCAAAGGAAGGAAAGGAAAATAACTCATTTCCCGAGTTCGACTCGAATTGACAACCGTCGCGTTTACTAACAGACGTTGCGCTGTGCCGGTGCGCCTCAAAACAAAAAAATTGAATGGCTTAAAATAATTCTATATAGATAGGTATCTATCAATATTTCCGCTTTATTCTATTTCTACCTATATAATAAGAGAGACTGCGACACGATAGTTGTAGGTTCAATTCTGAGTTGCGAGAATTGTTCCAATTAAATTTTCCCGCGGATATTAGAAGACGAAGTGACTTGGCACTAAGTTCTTTGTGCCTTCTGTACTACGAAGATTCAGCGTTACACTAAACAACACAATTCTTCCTTTTAATAATATATTTTTTTTACGAATCTCTGCCTAAAAATATATCAATACTCCGTCTGTACAAAAACATTCATGTTGCGACGGAAATTAAGCTTAAGCTTGGTACGCTTCGCCGTTGGCATCTAGTTGTCACTTTTGACCTTGTCAGTACTCGCTATTTTTAGTATGTAGGTACTTGTTTGAAATATTGGTATTGACATTTAACATATCGAATTACCCTATAAAAAATTTGGAAGTTTGTAGAATTTCGATGAAACCTATTAATTAAGTTTATACTGTATTTTTTGTCTCCAAACGAATAGAGTTTTATAAGCGTAATACATTTTATGTAGTGTTATATTTGATGGGCAAAGTTCTTTCCAAAAATGTGTGTTTCTACAGAGAAAAATTATACTTAAATCACTATCACAGATGTTAATCAGATTTAAATTAGTATCAATGACAGTATTTTAATCATCTTTTAATATCAATTCTCTCTCATTTTGGTAGGAAGGATAGAAAAATTTGATGTCATATATATATATTAGCTTTTTCAGCTTTAAGCTTTATTCTGCCTTGCACGGTGATTAAAAAGAACTTAGAGTTAAGACACTTTATTCTCCACTTTCTGCCTGAATTTGAGGCACTTGTGGCGGATCTCAACGCCACAATTGTATATGTATAATATGTAAATATTATAGGAAATTACCTGTTCATTCCTATATATTTATGTTCATTTGAATATGAACTGTCATATTCAAAGCACTTATACAGGAAATTAATATTGCATAATATCTGGTATAAAGCTAATACTATCGTTATTTCGTTAAAGAGCGTCTCACTTTGTGCACGATGGCCGTAGGTTTGATTCTCGTTTGGATAAATATTTTGCCTTTTGACAAAATGCAATATTGGATTGCAGAGTGTAAAATTTTTCTCTCACTTAATGGATAGATCACCCACGTCTATGTCTCGTCAGAGGCTCTTGTATGAAGATCAAATTTGAAGCCAATCTTTTACCAACATCGTAAATATTTTTTTATAAAGAGAAACGATACTACTTCCCATCGATGTACGCTTTCAAGTTTCAAATTAGTTAACGGTTTTTAATTCGTATTTATTAATGAACATAAAGATTTAAGGAGATTTATCCTACACATAGCAGGGTAGGCAGAGAGAACCTGGGAACCCATTGCTGAGACACTCCGTTCCCATTAAAAGACTTGCTGTCGCCACTTACCGCCGAATTCTGGAGGCATTGCGTATTGAATAACAGAACCCAAAGCCGAGCTTGTGCCTCGTTACCAGAACGAGGAAATGAAAATATTAAATATCTAATTTTCTTGAATGGGAATCGAACCCATAACCTGTGACGTCGCACACTTGTGCCACTGCGCCATGACTGGCCTCAATGTGTACCTATAATACATGCTAAATATAATAGAGAAAGGTAGACATTACGAAATTTTTAATGTGATTTTTTTTTTTTTTTTTATCATTATACCCTTTAAAAAGGGAGAAAAGCCAAATAAAAATTGAATACATATTATGCATTTACATACAAAATCACATTTAACTAAAACTCCACAACAATCCTACCATTTCGGAATTAAAATTAAAAAACAAAAATGTTTATACAGCAATCTTAATCTCAAAGTGGGTAGGTATTTTGTTGTTTAGATGTTGAGAAATTCGCGAGCATTTCGCTACTTAAGCCTTGCAAATTCGCTTATC
>DWLH01002508.1:0-10708 GCA_018249795.1 Heliconius telesiphe telesiphe | reverse complement strand
AATAACCATATTTTTCACACAATGCGCCGTTGAATTCCGCCATTCAACATACAATCGAATTTGGAAGGTAAGAGTACCTAGAATGGAATGTCTCGATACGAGGCTCTCAATCTCTACATAGCCGTGAAAGGATAAAGCCTGAAGCTAAAATAAATTTTAAATAAGGACCTTTACACTTTTTTCTGCATAGCATGATAGGTAGAGTAGGCAACCTCTACTGCTGTGTTAAGTAAGACATTCCGTACCTCACGCGCCTAATTTTTTAAAATATCGTATTGAATGACGAAAATCAACGCCGCATTTTGCTTAAGAGACCAAGGAAGTTAAATAACAAAATAATAACCTTATTATTATTTCCAGTGATGGGCAGGCCATTTGGATGGACGAGAACATAAGGTTCGGTAAGACGGACCGCTGCTCCACGTTCAACAACCCCCCGTTGTGTCCCAGCGGTGACTTTGAAATACGTGTGCTGGAGGTCTACGGCTTTTCCGGAGCTTAAACCTATAGTTGAGTCCAGTGGGTCTAAACGAGTCTATTTTCTGGTACTAGATCTTAATATCAGTTCAGTTATAATTGCCAATGTCACAGTGAATGGAAAATACATGAAAAATAATATAACTGCGCTATAATAGATTGCATGTAAAACAGAGATTCAATTTTAATCTGTATATCTAGGTCCCAGATCGACAAATGTCAATGTCACATTTCAACCCAATATTTGACAATAAATATGTTGAAGACTCGTAGCGATGGACCGCAGGACCCGACATGTTATTCAAACATCGATAATTGTTACGGAGTGACGTAATCTCGATCCCGTGTGATGGTCTCGCCCCAAGTGAAACGATCGATGCAACGATTATTAATTAAAAGTATTATAAATTAAGGCAAACTCAACAAAAATATATCATATATATTTAATTTCGTTGGACTTTGGCAGTTCATTTTAACTTTCGGAATAGCGCGCGCGAATTTTTAATATAGGTACGTACAAATATGTATTATATTTTTTAATTCGTATACGCCATTTTGACAGGTGTTGCCGTGTGCGATTTTTTTAATCGCGCTGATTATTTACTATCTGTGAAAATTGGCCATGTTTGTTAATGGGCTATATTATAAATATTCGTTAGGTATAATATTTCGTGTTTTTAATATTATTGTGGAGTCTTATGTTCCCTTGCCGTCTAGTAGACTTGTGATTCGCTTACTCTTACTCTAGGTGCGTTGTTAATTGTTCGTAGTCATGCAAAATTATTTAAAATATTTCAATAGAAGTAAGTAGATACTTGGCATATAATAAAATATTATTCTTTTATTATCAGTAAAACTAATGGACTCAAGGGTTATAGGAGAATAATATTCTTTATAGGCGTCTTGTCACGTTATTTAACAAAAAAATACAATATGCATAAAATACTCAAAAAAATAAATTCAAATTGTCAAATTTACTTTGTATAACTACGTCTAATTCTAAAAGTATTTTATCAAAATCGGTTCGGTGCATTATGTGTGATATATTTTTTTTATCGCTCTTTATAATAATATAACATGGATTCGAATCGAAATGATACTCGATAGCGTGAATAACTTCGGTAAGCGTCCGATATCGAATGAGTTTTGTGAAGTTTTGCCCGAAGCTTAAAACAAAGCTGTCCTTTGAAGACAACGAATCGGGAAAATTAGGTTGTTTATTATATAATATAATATATAAATCTATAATAAGTACAAATGGGTGTTAAACGCAGAAAGCAATATTACGACTGTGAGATTGTGAACATTCCAGTGAAAGATCAAATGTCAGCCATATAATGGGACGGCCGTTGAATGAACAAAATATACACGTTATTTTGTCAAGTTTTCGAAGGAATACGGTACGGTGTTAAAATATTGAACTGGATCGGACATATTCTACGAATAAACTACGACAGAAATGTTGACGCAGATGTCTTGTACGGGTTTATTGTGTTTTGTGTAGTGTCTATTTGTAAGTGTCCAAACTGTTCACACGCAAACTGGTGAGAGTCTGTTTGAAAATGTGTCAACTACATTAGACACTTTGCTCACACAGCCGCTAATGGACATTACTTATCGTGTCACAATTAATTTAGCAATTAGAGACACTCGTCTTCATACAGAGACACTCGATGTATACACTTAGTGTCCCGTGTGTAGTGTCGTAGTCTATTCGTAATGATCGTTCAATTATAAATGACCCAAATGAAGTATGTAGTAGGATCTTGAACGCAAGTAATCGACTATTGGATATCGCTTAGCTTGTCTTCTACACTCGTCTTTGCTCACAAAATGTACCAAAGAGTTAGTAGTGTATGGGCAAATGTTTGAAAGTTTTATAGTAACGCGTAACTTAAAAGAGTGTTTTGGTAATAAAATGTAAACTTCACATAAGCATATCTTTTACTATAATACATATCGTATATTGTTACATATGTAGATCATTACAGTATCGTTCGATTGATTAGTTTGTTGGAATTATACTTCAAACATTTGCCTATATTTAGCGACGTTTTAAAATAAAAAGAGTATATAAATTTATAATCTGTTGCGTATTTACTCTATGGCATTATTATAGGTGTTGCCAGATAATAAAAATTTTAATAAAACGGCAGCTCTCACTATAGACACTGCCACTCCATGCGTCGTATAGTATTATTTTGAAAAGAAAAACAAAGGCTGTTATCGAGGCCGTCGTGGCATAAGCGTTTGACTGCAAACGCGACGAATTGTGGGTTCGATTCCCTTTCGGGGGAATGAATTGTTTTATATTTTCATTTCCTTGTTCTGGTAAGGAAGAGTAGGGCGTTGAGTTCCGCCAATCAACACGCAACGCGTCGAAAATTCGGCGGTGCTTGGGAAACGGAATATCTTGACACTAGGCTACCTCTGCCTGCCCTGCTGTATGCGGCATGTAGCGTGAGTGTGATACAGCACGAATTTTAAAGAAATGTGCCAAAAATGGACCATTCCGATCAAATTGCTGGAATGGTAATGTCTATAACGTATTTGCTGTAATATTTACAAGTTTGTTGTGGGTGTTTTCATATCTCGATGTACGTGATCCATTTTTATTTAAGTTTTGTAATTTATATGTGTCTAGTACAGTCGCAGTGACGTGGCCGCTTTGAAGTTAGGCTTTCTGAAGGTTTGCACATAGTACATTCGACAAGAAAATGGTCAAATTTAAGAAAATTTCGTAAAATCCAATCTGCGTAACCATCTATAGGTAACATCTGATCGGCCACGACTCGTCGACCGTACTGTAACTCGGTAATCGTATAATTTAGATGTTTTGTCACAATTGGAAACATATCCGAGGCGAGTACAAAGCTTGCGTTCACTTTGCCTTTGTAAATATTTATTGCGATTCACTTTTAATTGTTCTTAGTGTTTATTTTTAAGTGATTTATATTTCGTTCTATGTTACTGTAGAGGCGGTACTGTGGCGCGTTTGAAGCCTAAGATTTGTTTTTAATTTCAAATTATTTATATAATTTATATTTATAATTAGTTAGGTAGAGAAACGTTTATACTGTATATTATAGTTGACTGTTCGTCCTGTCGTCGATGTCTGGACTATATTATTTGTTAGCTTACTTGTTTGGCGTGCGCTGGCAACACATATTACTTTATTATTGAGTAAGTTTTGCAACAATTTTATATATAGAGAAATGAATTGGTTGTTTTTTTTGTATTCTGTATCTATTTATAGCTAGCCATTTAATGGATTTAAAATATTTAAGGCTGTCATTGTGAAACTGGCCTAACTCATGTTTTGTTTATGAACAGAGTTATTAGTGTATAAAGCTTAAATAAGTAATATATTTGCTCTTTTATATACACAAAATAATATTTTAAATATAGGTACGCAGTCTGTATAATATAAAATATAATTTATGATACGTATTTGAGTATGTGTTGCCAGTGTCACGTTTGCGTTATTGCTATTAGCAATTTATCGTTAATCGGTGTGGCAACACTGATCTAGTCTTTACCTTGTTTTTTTTAATTATTATATATATAAAATAATATAATATACGATTACTCGTATCGGTTAGTTAGTGTTTACGTTTATAATGTAAAGTTATTAATCTCCGTTCTTACAGTATTTGTGATTTTTTGTATGGCAAGCGTGTCATTGTCAGTCGTGTCAGTTAGTGAATGAGTGAGTGAATGCTCTACTGTTACATTCGAATAGTTTGTCCGCTTTACGGTCGGACTCGTTTACTGTAATCTAAATGTTGCTTTATTACGTGTATAAAATATATAATCCTGTATATGTGGTTGTTTTATTTATTTCTCTTTTTTATTATTAACCTGTTCCAATACGAAAACATGGTTCTTGGGCTTCATTTACATGGGGCTTAAGAGTTGTAGTAATGTATTTTATAAATATTTTAACTTAAGGTAAATGACCCAAGTTCGTGCTAGTACGTTATTTCGTTAGTTTTGGTTCTGGCACAAAAATAAGCAATTTAAATATTATTTGCGTAAACTATATATTTGAAAAAATCTTTATAATTTCTACTATCTAAAAAATTAAGTAACAATATTTTAATGACAAAATTGAGCGTATAGCGACATTTGAAACGCAGAGTTGACTACGAACCGTAAGACTAGCGTAAGAATTTCTTAAGGTAGAAAGACAAAAGTTATTCACATAAAACTATGAATGTATGTTTTTTTGTAATCTATAAAAAAAACATTTAATTAAAAAAAAAATTAAGATGGAAGCATTAAATTCTTTTAAAATGGCAATAAATCAATCCACGAAATAGCAGTCATTTTATTTATAATGTGTCCCCTAGTTTGTGGTACTACCGAATTAGGGAGATCGAGATACTTTTTAATAAATTTATATTTATATAATAATTGAGATAATTTAAATTTAAAGCTTAAAAACACTTAATGTATTTTTTAAGGTTTTTCGTGATCGAAATTCGGTACATATTTTATTCACTTAAATTCCTATGTTACTGTACTTTAAAGGTAACCTGAATTGATAATTTTAACTTTTACAATTTATGTTTGTGTATTTTTTCGAATATACATGGTAGTTAATGATTATTTTACATAATGTAAAAAATACTGTACAAACAGAAGTACGGAAGTTACCAAAATCAGTAACACGAAACAAGATCTCATACATTTCACTATTTTGCCCAAGTTCGTGACAAATAAATCTACGTAAAATCAACACATTGACTCCTGTACATTTATTAATATTTATTATTAATCTTAGTAAAGATCTTTTTATTTTTTCAAAAATATACTAAATATAAAATGCCGTACAAAAGCTAAGGTAGCTGCACGAATCTCCTACAGAATACATACATCGGATTTGTGATAATGAAATTTTCATTTTATTAATGTTATTATTTAGCAAGGTGTTTGTTGAAATAATTATTTTTTAAATTATTATTATTAAGATTTATTTAAGTTTATTTATATTACGTAAGTTCGTAATTTTATTTTCTAATTAATCAAAGAAATAACAATAAATTGGCATTCATGGTTTCAAAACTGAGACTTGATTTTATTTATATAAAAAAAATATAAAAGATATATTGATATATGTAGTTGTAATATATGTAGTTTAGAAATGCTGAGCTTTTATATTTTGTAAATTATAAAAGTCTTAATGTCAAAAGTTGTAATGTTAACTGATCTCACCAATTTTGAATAACATTCGTTATTCAAAATTGGTTGGCAAAGTTTACAATCAAAACCTTTATATGTTAAAGATTTTATATTACAAATTAACCTTTTTCGTTGGGGTAAAAATTTTATCCCGAAACAGGAGCCAAAAGTTCACGAACTTACAGGCAGAGCTAATTTTTATCATGAATTAGAGTTCAAATAAGAGGTCCACAAATAAATTAATATAAAAACTAAACTTAAGTTAAACCACATAATTCACACATTAAATTACTGACATTGATGACAATAAGATTTGCGAGTTCATATAACGTCTAATAATATATTTAAAATTGTATAAAATTATAAGAGCCTTAAGATGCCGAAAACGGGGACACTTACCTTACTTTCGAATATGTTTTTTTATATATTGAATAATAATATTTCCAAAAAATTAAGAATAATTTTACTAAATTGTCAAAACATCATAACATTTTACTGATTGAACTTTTATCAAAAATATAGAAGTGAATTAATTCCAATGTAAGTTCAGAAAGAAAACATCAACATAATAATCGTATTTCATATGGAAATATTATAAATACAAATGCTCTATATTGTTGTGGGTTTTTTCTCCACTAAGAGGAATAATTTTCTCCGCTCTGGTTATATGATTTACGGTGTTGACTTCCATCACTGATGCTCGGTAATTTGATAATAACAAAGCGCAACATCTTAAATTTCAGCAGATAATAGTGTCATAACACAGGATCCTCCTTACCCTGCTATATGAGGGATATGGTGTAAAGATAATAAAAAAACAGTCCATAATCAAATCAAGTAGTATGTAGTAGTATTATGGAGGATAAAAAATTGTAAAAAATAATGAATAATTGTCAAATAACAACATAATTAGGGTTAAATATTTATTCATTCCCTAATTAATATATGGTAAAAAAAAATAATATGTATGGCAGGCAAATTAAAGTTATTGACATATCACATTACTCCTATCTTTGTCCATTTAAAGGCATTATAAATAGACTAGGGAAATGTATATATTTTAGATTAAAAAAAAAAGATTTCTCTGGTAACAAACATGTGACATTGAGTTCCACAATTCAATTTGCGGTGTTAAGAATTTGGGCAGATGATTGAGAAGAGCATCAGAAGACATGAAGCAAAAAAATCGATTTTGAGTTAAAATACTCCATTTGACCATTTAATATAATGCTGTAATTAAAATCAAAATATCAAAACACTAGCAGTTTTCAGTTTCTTTTAATCTAGTCTTATAATTTGAGACTCGATCACAAACAGATTTCCACAACTCTTTGTCCTTCACTAAACTCGACATATCATCAAAATCTGATTGAATTTCATCAAGGGCTTTAAACAAATGCATATTACTACATTTATCCATATACATAAAAATTAAATTACATAATGATATTTTCATTTGATTTGAAAACACTTGTAGTTCTTCTTTATCATCATTTTCAAAGCTTGAACTTCCATTTTTGTCAGATTCTGCTATATTACTTAAAGTTCTCCACATGTTGTAACTTTGTTTAAAGAACTTTTCTGTCCCACACATGCCACTTAATCCTAATTCCTTTACTATTGTTATACTAGAGTCTATAACATCAACTAGGTCCATATCAATCTCTTTTTGATTTACAAATTTATTTTCATAGTAAGAAAGTACTTCTGTTATTATTTTCAGTATGTCTACTTTATTTTCACAGTACACTTCATATGATTTGTCGAAGCCAACTAAATTCAATGTTATTTGTAAACTTATTATTAGGACTCGCTCTAATTCCTCTCTTTCACAAGATGCCTTTTGTTTTATAGTTAGTTCAGTAAAAGCAGTAACTAAAGATTCTACAGCTTCAGAGGTTACAAAATGACCAAAGAAATTTGTGCTATGTTTCTCTGTGTTACAATATGAGCAAATTGTGTTAAAATTTTCTAAGGCTGTAACTAAGAGATCCTTGTTTGATGAATTTCTTAGTACAAAATATAGAGCGTTTGAATATCCTATTTTAATGAAAGTATCCATCCATTTGAACATTTCATCCTCTTCTGATAAAAACAAACTACTGTTCACAAAACGCAGTACTTGTATTATAATTAAGCTATCTTCAGATTTGGCATATTCTAGTAACAACGTTAGAAACGAGTTCATTTTTGACAGTTCCAAAGCAGCTCCTTTCTGACAACACATATTACCAATGATCCCGATCAAAATTTCGATAATGCGTGGGGAATCTATTATTGGAAGCGCGAAATTGAATAAGTTGAAGACATCGTGTTTTTGTAGAAATAACACTACGTCTCTCTCTGCAGTCATGTCCCATAGAGTGCAGAGGTCATCCTCAAATGATTTTTCTTGTAGTTCTTCTTTGAGAGTGTCTAAATTGGCGAATTTGATTAACAATTTCAAAACAAAACGCTCGCTGTAGACAGTGTTTCCTATGACGTCTCCTGTAACATTTTCTTCTTCGATGTTATCGCCTTCGGTTGATGGTTTCATTTTTAAGTGTTATTATACAACAAACGCTTTGTATTGATTTGTATGAACAAATAATATTTATGAGTAAATTCCAGTTTGCTTCAATTTGCATTTGATACTTGACGTTGACAATAATTAAAATAAATAACAATTTCACATTTGACTTGACAGTTTCCTACCAATGACAAGTGACAACAACAGTTAACGGCTACTGCCTACTCCACTTCGTACCATAAATACAGTATAAAAAAATACTGGTCACAGATAAAAAACAGTTTTGAAATTGAAATGCTTTAATCGACGGTTGTGCGGGTTCGATTCTATTCGGGGGAAAGAATTATTCGGATTCCTTCACTCTGATAAGAAGTGCTATGGACTACCCTAGGACCCGAACGTGCGGCATTAACGCCCAGTATTAATAACCTATCTCCAACGTCAATCTTAGATTGTTTCATACATCTATCCATTCTCTAGATTGGATAGATGTATGAAACAATCTAAGATTGAGGTTGGAGATAGGTTATTAATATTGGGCGTAAGTTAAGTTAGATAACCGATACTAACGTAAGGGGTCGTTCAAGTATTACGTAAGCAGTTTTTTTGCAATTATTGTAATTAAAAGGTTAAACTCATACGAATACTCTGGAACAATTATAATAACTTGCAAGGAGTTAGCACAAATAATAAATCCACCATTTCTGTAAAATATAAATTTAATCATATACTCAGTAATTACTTTGGATACAAAAAGCGATATTCCTCTATACAAAAAGGATCAACATTTCTTAAAGAAATATTTAAAGTTCACAAAGAATCTCTTATTAATTAGGACAAACCTTTTAGTCTTAACAATTGTTGAAGAAATAAAAAAATAAGCTTCAAATAGATATAACTGTGTAACATCACAATATATTGTATTTAAAATCTATTCATAATATTTTCTATATCAGAATAATAATAGAAATACTAAGACTGTACCATATTGGGTAAAACATAAAAACTAGCTGTCATTTTTGACTTTAGGTGGTGGCGCGTCGCCATGTTGATCTTGCTTCCTCTTCCTACCCTGTTGTTTGCCTTTGAAATTTTTCCCTTTATTTTGTTTGAAATTTTTCATGTTTTTACGTCTTTTGGACATTTCTTCAACTGTTTTGTCTAAATAAGCCTTTTCTTCGTCTCCTTCGAGTAGACGGAACACAACCTCGGATTCACCAATTTTAATTTTGCCATCTGTTATTTTTTCACTTACTTCTTTTGCATTATTTTCTTTGGTCATTCGCACCCAGCCCTCAGTGTCGCCCACTTTAAAGTCAATGTAGGCAACATCACCACCTGAATTTGAAAATTATATTATGTAATATATGGAATCCTTTTAATGTATTTAAAGTGTTATTCCACACCTAGGAAGAAACACTTTTTTTAGCAAATGTATAAAAATCTCACAACATTGAAAATTTTGTTTTTTTTTTAAATATTTATAAAACACTTGGTGAAAGTAAATAAGGACTAGTAGTTTCTTAATTTTACACTGCGTTTTGAATTGTGGTACTCAGTCAACGCCATGCTTTATTCTATCAAATCAGGAAAATTAAAATAATATTGTCCTGAGTGGGGAACAAAGTCATAATAATATTTTTAACAATTTTTTAAAGTGTTAATCCTCACTTGGATAGGAAAATACTTATTTAGAAGACTACTTATAGACTAGAATACTTTTTTAGGCACGTGTTCGAGTCCTGCTATGTTGAAATTTTTATATGTTTTCTAAATAACTATTAAACTCATAATTAATTGATCTACCTTTATTAAATATTAATTATGTAGCAATGCTTAGGTGCACACAAATTTATTAAACGAAATCTGCGTGTGTTTTAGTAAAGCTTTGATTTACCCACTTTTATGTTGTGGCAACACCATGTTTGAGTGTTGTCACTGCGTTGGGAGTGGGTATATTTCTATATAAAAATTGACTGTTTTTAATAAAATGTATGATTTAAAAGAAAAAAATATTTTTTTATTATTTAAAAGGATTTAAACCTTAGGACATTTGCATACATATAATATAAAAAAAGGCAGAGGCAACCAGCGTTAAAACACTCCTGCGCTACTACTGGCCTCTGGCAAAAAAATTATAGTTAGATAAATATTTAGAAACATATCAGTATTTGAATAAAGCTCTTTAAAGATTCCCAAGAGGCGTGAGTTAGTCAGTCCTGCTATGAAATGAAAAGTTTTTAAATATGTAATGGTCATATGGTTTCTAATTTATTTCTAAAAATTATATAAATTTACAAATCATTGAACGAAAATTAAATATTTCACATACCTAAAGGTGACAGGGCTTCTTTAATATCCTCTCTTGTCATTTTATCGTGTCCTTGGCTGAAATGCAACACTGTGCCTACTGGAAGCTTAAACTCTTCTTTTTCTTCTTTTTCCTATAAATTAAAAAAAAATTGGTGATTGTAGTTAAAGACCAAAAAAATATTTTTGTACAATTAAGTTTTTTATGAATTTAAAAAAATATTATAA
>DWLH01002507.1:0-10708 GCA_018249795.1 Heliconius telesiphe telesiphe | reverse complement strand
GTACAGCCACTATCGCAGACGGGTACAGAAGGTCCAGGAGGAGGAGGACCGTCTGTACCAGGTCTATGTCGAGGCGAGAACGCGCTTGCAGGAGGAAATCGGTCGTGTGAAAGGCGAGTCGCACGACTAGATGATTGTGGGGATAGACCAAGACCCGTTTGGCACGCCTTACCGTATGGTACTTGGCAAGCTACGGGCTTGGGCACCACCTCTGACGCAGACACTCCAACCGGATGTCCTCCGAGGGGTTCTGTTGTCGCTATTCCCACAGCGGGCCAACTTTACACCACTCAGTATGGCCCGCCCTGCAGCGCGTGAGGAGGAGGAAGACAGTGTCGCACCACCTGTGGAGGAGGAGGAACTCGAAGAGGCTGTACGCCAATCTCGGCTCAAGAGCACCGCCCCGGGCCTGGATGGGATCCCCGGCCGGGCGCTAACTCTGGCCCTGAACACCCTGGGGCCCAGAGTGCGAGGACTATTTACTGCCTGTCTGGCTCAAGCCATAATTCCACAGCGGTGGAAGACAGGCAGGTTACTCCTCATCAAGAAGGAGGGTCAAAATCAAAGATGTACTGAAAACTGTGATATCGTCTACGTAAACAAGACATATTTCATTTTGTAAGCCTCGTAATACGTTATCCATTACTCTCTGAAACGTGGAGGTTGAGTTTTTCAACCCTATGGGCATACGAAGAAACTCAAAGTGACCGTGCTCTGAATGCAGTTTTAGAAATATCCTGAGGGTCCATTTCCACTTGATAAAATCCGCTCGCTAGATCTAGAGTGGTAAAATTGTGACATTTGCCTAACTTGTCTAATACGTCATCGATGTTTGGTATTGGGTATTTGTCATCTATGGTTTTTTCATTTAATTTTCGAAAGTCAACTACAAGTCGCCATTTTTGTTTACCGGAGGCATCAGTCTTTTTAGGTACTACCCAGATTGGTGAACTCCAGGCAGAGTCGGATGGTCTTATTATACCTTGGTCTAGCATTTTCGAAACCTGGTCCCTAACCTCCTGTCTATGTACGAAAGGATAACGATAAGTTCTTGCATGTACGGGAATTTCGTCAGTCGTCCTAATTTTATGTCAAAGCTTCACCTTCAACATAAAAACAACCGAATATTTAGAACAGAGAGCAACGAGATTACCTTTTTCCTCATTATTTAAATGGTCGGTTCTTAATCGTGATATTACATCTTGTTTCCGTGTCATATATCGAGTGCAAGTGTTCTCAATATTAAATAACTCAGCGTCGGTCGAGAGATAAGGTGATGTCATTCGGTGTCGGATTCTTTACCTCTAAGTAGCCGCGGTTATTAGTGACAGTGGTAATACATTCATGAATAATGCAATTACAAATGAATTGTTTTTTAATATAAACTTCGCCGTCTGGGGAATTTATGGGAATACGAATTATTTTCGAGGTCCCGACTGGTATTATATCCTCGTAAAGATTAACATTACGCGAATTATTCATAGAAATAGGATTCAAAGCAGAGCGAGTTATTAAATATCCATCCTTTAAATCAATTTTAGCTTCCCATTCTGTTAATAAGTCTAGTTCTATAAGTCCGTCAAAATAATCATGACAATTATATATAAATAATTTTATATCTCCCGTGTCCTTGAACTCTTCAAAGCACGGCAAAGTTATAGAATACTCATTCCTGCTAACTGTATGTACATTAGTGACCTCAAAGGGGTCATAATTGAGGGGAATATTTGAAAAATATTTAGTTACAGCACTGGGGTTAATAAAAGATTGGTTTGCGCCAGTGTCTATTAAAAAATTTAGTGGGGGATTATTAATTTGAATATAGGGTAGCTGTCTCTGTGTCTGTAAATTTAAATATATTTTGGTTTGAGTGATTTCTCTCTGGACCGAAAATCCTGATTTAAAACATTAGATTCCAATGGTGGTTCATTTTCATTTAATAAATTATCGTCATTCGTTTCATTATTTGTAATTAAACTATTATGTAAAAGTCGGGTACGTAGTCGTTGTTATAGGTATAATATTCATTATAGCGACTGTACTCTGGCTCGTAATAATATTCAGGGTAATTATAATACATATTTTTATAAGACAAACATTCATTCATATTCATTTCACGTGCTTTTAAGTAGTTTGTAGGTGGCGGATTACCCGATTTTCGCCAGTCATGTCCAGTCATCAAAGTATGGGGTAAAGGTCTGGGGGTAAAACTCTGGACTCCACTCATAGGCCTAGGCATAGAATTTTGAGGTGGATTATTTCTAGGAGGCAAACGGAAAACGTTTCTACGTGGATTATAATTGAGGGGTGGTGCGCTAAACATTTGTTGCGTTCTCGTATATATAGGTATATTATGTTGGGGTTGATTACGATTAAAATTAAATTTAAATGGTTGTGATTGTTGAACAGGGCGTTGACTTACAGGGTTTGGCCAATTAAAAACTAGGGGTTAAAAATGTTGTATTCTAGGAGGTAAAAATGGTATTGGGTTGTCTGCTGTTTTTGTCCGTCAGTACGTTGCTGTAAATATATAACATTTAATTCCTAGTGTACATATTCAAGAGCTGTTTCTATACTTTCGGGTCGCATACATCGAATTCGTGACCCTTAGGGTTCCTTTAAGCCGCGTACAAATGCTTGAGTCGTAACTTTTTTATAAAGATCGCGTTTAGCTCCTATTGTAGTCGGTATAGTCTCATGTTATAATGAAACGTAAGTCATTATAGTACTGAATAGCGTTTGACAATGGCTATAAAATTCTTGAGGAGATTTATTTCCCTGTACAGCTAAAGAGAGGTCATTGTAAATTCCTGTATCGGCAATCTTCCTGGAAAGTGTATATGTAACTTATAAGTAAACAGTTGCTACAAATAATAATATTAAACAATCAATAAACATCTATAATGTCCTTTGACATATAAATAAATATACATATCCAATCATTATATATATCTAATATATATTTTAATGGCATACCAGATAGTTGGCTGGGTATGAGAACTTCATTAATTAATAATTTTTCTGACCAGCGCGACGAAACAGCCCTTTACAATGACCTCTATTTAGTTGTACAGGGAAATAAATCTCCTCAAGAATTTTATAGCCATTGTCAAACGCTATTCAGTACTATAATGACTTACGTTTCATTACATGAGACTATACCGACTACAATAGAAGCTAAACGCGATCTTTAGAAAAAAGTTACGACTCAAGCATTTGTACGCGGCTTAAAGGAACCCTTAGGGTCACGAATTCGATGTATGCGACCCGAAAGTATAGAAAGAGCTCTTGAATATGTACAGGAGGAATTAAATGTTATATATTTACAGCAACGTACTGACGGACAAAAACAGCAGACAACCCAATACCATTTTTACCTCCTAGAATACAACATTTTCAACCCCCAGTTTTTAATTGGCCAAACCCTGTAAGTCAACGCCCTGTTCAACAATCACAACCATTTAAATTTAATCGTAATCAACCCCAACATAATGTACTCTACTGGCACGCTCGGAACGCCATAATCAAAGAACCAAACCAAACCAATATTGTGTTATTTGTACTTTGCTCTTTTATCGGTTAACTTATTTTGTTCTGATTCTAGTGTGTTATTCGGACTTTAATAGTTCTGCTTCTTTCATTACTTGGCTATCCTACCTGCTTGATCGACCCCGACTTCGGATTAAGAACTGCTACGTACGATATTTAGCCATAACGATGACGAAAATGCCGAAATATCCACGTTCTAACTAACATATATATTATATTAATTTGTGTGGGCTGGCATTCATCGAAATAAAATATTAGGGTCAGTTTTTATTGACGGTAATTTAAATGCTACGAAATTTTTAGACCTCTTACGTTATCAGAATATGCCTATCTATTAAATAAGTGGACGAATGAAACGGTAAATGTATAAAGTATATTCCTAAGTGTTGCGTTGATTTAACATCAGTCATCAGATGCTGCGACTCGATTTCTTGAATGAGGCGTGTGCGACGTTGCCGCTTTGACAGGTTAGTGTGTGTTTACGTTATTCTTTACAAACGCCGTTTTATTTTAAAACGATCTCTTCTTCCTGGCATTAATCCCGGAGGAAGAAGAGATCGTTTTAAAATAAAACCGATCGTTTTAAAATAAAACGATAATTTTATTATTTATTTTGTTTAAAAAAATCACTTCTTCATTTTTGGATTATTTTAAAATTGTATTAGGCGTTTATAGAGTAGTTAAAACTGTGGTTTCATTTAAAGTGGTGCTGACTCTGTATATATAACCTGCTGACACTATATATATGACCTATATATATAAGTATGTTGTGTTTAATTAAATACCTCTTTGGTTGAACTTAACTTTAGGTATGGGGCTCTGGAAATGCGGGATAGCCAGCGTCATTATTCCAAATAGACAAGTTCCGAATATGTAGCTCTCAATCTCAAAGATTTTAGAAATGTGCTTGGATCTCGCCCTAGAAATTTGTTAGACCAGTGCATCGGCCCAGATTTAAAGTTGAAAATTGTATAATGTAAGTGTAAAATGGTCTTGGTCGACTCTATGTAAAAACCCTTGTCCCGCTTCCTATCAGCGTCTCTCAGTTTTACCCTGCTGTATCTCGCATGAAGCAGGGTAGGCAGAGGGAGCCTAGTATAAAGACACTCCACTCCGCACGTTCCTCGGATCTCTGGAGGCTTTGCTTGTTGAATGGAGGAACTCAACGCCGAATACTTCTCCTACTAATTCTTGTAGGCTCTAAAGGAATATCGTAATATATGTTTTTTAGAAAACCATTAGATTGCTTTCCATTTTTTTTTAGAATCTTTGTTTTGCTTCTTTTTTGCATTTTGATATTTTCTTTTTTGCATTTTGATATTTTCTACACTTCTTTTTGGAGTAAATAAGTCTAATATATTTCTTTACTTAGCAGACTTTATTGTATTTTATATTCTAACCGAATTTATTTTTCGTAATAATGTGAGTTAAATGATCGTAGATTTTCTACAATTTTGTACGAGGAAACCTGATTTGAGTTGGCACGGGCCAGTGTGAAGTATTATAGGATCTCTAGCTAGCTTTTCAAATCTGGATAATACCGAAAATTTGCTTGAATGGGCCGATAGTGTAATTCCTAAAAACATTTCGCGCCATTGGCCTCTACTACTTAGTTGACATATGGTCTTATTGAAATTTTAACAACTATACTACAACTTTATCACATAATATTTAAATAGTATTATAATAATTACAGTAGGCTAATGGCGAGAGTGCATCGACACGTGTCTCGTTAAATCATTTCTAGTTATCGAGGAAGGCCTCTCTCCGAGCGCCGGACGCAATTTGGTAAATGTCCACATTCAGTGATCAGCTGCGGTTTGCTGTCGCTATACAAATTACACTCGCGTTACATTAGTTTTGATTAGTATTTATGGTGGGCCTCTCTGCGTACAGTACGTTCGGCGAGTCGTGGCCGCTCTGAACTAAGCTGCCATGCGCTGCTTTAACTTTCTAATACTTTTCTTACTTTTCATTATTTCCTTCCCAAGTTTACAGTACACAAAGCTTCATAGAGCGTAACTTCAAGGCGACCACTCTTCGTCGACCGCACTGTATGATACCTGTATATACTTATTGAGACACTAATTAATTGTAAATATACCCTGAATTGTTGGTCAAATGTCGCGTAATGTACTCGCAGCCAGGATTATAGTGGACTCTCATCACACTCGTTATTTAAATTTTTAGTTGTGATATATTAAGTGATTTTTATTTTCTTTTTTCCTGACGTGAGGTTAATGTTAAAAGATCTTCCCGAAATCCTACGGAGCAGGAAACAACGAACTTTATTATTTTAATGTTTCGAAGTTTTCACAAACGAAATTGTGGACTGCAAATATTTTTTTCAAAAACGAAGTTTATCTATCATACTATAAAATAAAGTCGCCTTCCGCCTCTGTCTATGCCTTTCTAAGTCTTCTTATTCTTCTAAACCACTCAACAGATTTTGAAGCGGTTTTCACCATTAAGTAGAGTATCTCTCAGGGATGGTAATTTTTTTTATGTTTATAAAAATATTAATGTATTTTACCCCAAAATCCGAATACTAGCTTTCATTACAGATTTAAGTTTTAATAATTACGTTTATAGTAATAATAAATACAAGTAAGTAATAATAAAAATAATAAAATATTACTTAAAAAGTTACGATTACTTAAAAAGTTACGGTTACGATTAGCTTTAAATAAAGATGTAATTGTTACTGACAATAATTTGTCCTTCAATACTATTTTATAAAATTATCTATTTTATTAAAATTTCAAATATATATATATATATATCTGCAACACTATAGTTCATAATAAATGTAGATTATACTTTTTACGCATGATTTGATATTAAAATATTAATAAAATTATCAATACTAATTTACAAATAATTTCTAAATAATAATTTATTTCGTATTGAGTTTTCGTAGGTTCCCGTGTAACATTATAAGACTCGTTTCTATTTAATAATTATTTTTTTACGTATGTAAATAATAATAAAAATCTTAATAAAAAATATAAATGTATGTTCGAGAAGTATTTTAATTAATGGCACTACCATGTACTATGAACTTTTACAATGATTTTTAATTATCTGTTTTTAATAATCTGTGACTGTAATGTATAAACAGACTATAACTTCGCGACGCGGCTGTCCTTTATTTTGATGTCTTTAGATTTGAGTGATTATTAAGTATTTTAAATTATTTGGATGTTGTTTAATATTAATTCTATCATTGTGACGAAAATAGCATGTGATTACTGAGTATTTCTCTTAAATGTGAAACTATTGTGTATTAGTATTTGAGTGTACTATCAAAAATACGAGTACATTCTTTTAAGACTAGAAACAAAGAAATGATGATTTTTTTATATTACTTATGATAAAAATATTAGTGGTAGTAAAAGGAAAATTCGACGACGACGACGTAAAACTAATGTTAAATGTAAGTAAGTACCTATCGTGGTCCAATATCATTTTGTGTGTTAAAAATTTTGAATATAATTTTGTGGGTGGTTCAATAACTGCATTATTTCTAAATAATTTCATAATAAAGGAGATATAATAAATTGCCTTAAAGTAGGATTTTATTGAACAATTTTAATAAGAACTTTTTGAATGTTGTTTTGATTTATTATAAAAAATAGGTAATTACGTTATTAATAATTATGTTTTACTGTTGTGTTATGTTTTGTATGAATGAGAAGTATTAAGTAAGTTAAGTATTTTTGTAGTAGTAAATGTATACGTTATTGGTATCTATGCGTAACTGCGTCACACGAAATACAAATATGGATAAAAAACGTGAAATAAAAAAAATCCTACGTCTAAACTGTTGAAGTATCTTGATTAATTTCTTTAGTTATGGGTTTCAAGTATTTTACCCTATATCCTGTTTCTGTAAAAGGAGCGCTAACACTTCCATCCTGTATATCAAGATGTTCAATAATAATTATTAACTCTATTCGAGTCTCTAAAATATTTCCCGGTATTTTATCGAATTCCGGAATTTATCTCAAGTCAATATAAAAAATCCCAGTTTTGCTAGAATGGTCAGGTATTGCGACGCCTAAAAACATTTCTTACATTATGCAATAACTCCACTTTGATAAAACTATCATCGCTTCTTAAAGGTCACTGGGGGCCAGGCTCCCCCTGGAAAATACCCACCACACCTATGTTTAAAATTGAGTTGAATTTAGCATTCAGACAGGGTCTAGGACTGATAAAGCCAGGAATATGGATATGTGTATCTGAACGTTTTTCACCTGTTGCGCTAATAGAAGTCTTTTGACCAGTATGAGAGATTTTAGCAAAGAAAATTCGAGTGTTTTTTAAAATTTTGTTTATTTTATAAAATTCCTAGGAAATAAAGCAATGCTATCATAAGCTTGCAATTATTTATCCCATAGAGCACACGGTTATTTAAGGTTCGAGATACTTGTAAAAAAAAAAAATGTGTTAAGTAAATCTAGTTATTTACAATATTTCTGAAAATAGATAAATTATTTTTACTGTCAATTGTCAATATTTTGTCAGTCATTGCCATCGTGAATAAAAGGGAAGTACCCTATTTCGTCAATCTTATTTTTTGGTCATTTTAGATTCTGGAGGGGAAGGGAAGAAGAGGGAAGCACCAGACCATTCTTGGGTGGGCACGGCGCACCCCCCTCCTCCTCCCCCCTCCTATGTGTATGGTTGCACATATGTATCACTGGAATTATGAAAGCAATTTAAATTTACACGTGATTTCTCAACAATTTAAAATGATTTAAAGTGCAGTTTTTTATAGCTTTACGAAGGATGCAGCAGGAAGCAGTAGGCGTCTCATTTCATTCCTCACGCACTGCCTAATTTTCGAAATTGCCTGCTTCTACATTTTGAGGTATACGTAACAAAATATATTATATATTGATTGTACACTGTTCATTGTATACATATATGCAACTGCAAGTGAGCGTAACGCGCTCTATCGAATGCCTGAACGATACGAAAAGTTCACTAGTTCCAGCATTCGGTTTTGTTTAACTCTTGACATCCTTGCGGCTCGTTATTGACGAAGTCGTAGTGGACGTCGTAGAGCCGGTACGAGGCGGGTAATGTGTGACGCGAGTGAGTGAATAATAATGTAAACTGACAGACGAATGCCATCTCATTCTACCACTACACGTGACCACGGATTATTATAAAAATAAGATATTGCCCTCGCTTTAAGCTCACAACCGTCATGTTGGTAGTTAGTCATTGTCCCACTACACCACAAATTAATATACTAAATAAATCCGGGCCGACCACTGTTACAACACTACTCGAGGCACGGAGAGGCACTCTCGCATCCCATCACACCCTCCTTCATTAAGGCCTCCGGGACACCGTTTAAGATGATTAAAAACATTTTAACGCGCCCCACTTGAATTTATTGAGCCAATTTCAATACTGAGTGATTCCGCCGACTCCCGACGGTCGAGGGCTAATTGTTCTTATGTAAATTGCTATCTTAGGAGCAGTCTGTTAACGCCAGATGACGTCATAGGGCTGGTTTTAAAAGTTTCCTTATTTATTTTGCCTCGTGTGGGACTGTAAGTGTGCACTTAGTGTAATTAATATTATATGTAGACTAAGTTATAATGAAAATGATTTTTGTAGGTTGTAAATTGCATTTTAAATAAAGTAGATATGAAAATGACTAAACAATTTTCTCTTGTCAATTTTTTTTTCAAATATTTTCGTTCTTTTTATTCGGTTGTGAGAATATAGTTATAAAATATAAAGTACCTACTTTAATTTTTAGTGTTATCCATTATTTGTTTCAAACTCGACCCGCGCCTCTTTGATACTAGTATATATTATTTGAAAGATGTCGTTAAGGCCTTTTGTACGTACTGTTATATACTAGTTATGTATATAATAACCCTCAATCCTATAATTCCTTATTTCTCTGTCAGCATATTTTGCTGAGCTTCTTCGACTCAGATTAAACAAATTTAAATTTGTTATGAAGATTTCGCTTAACCACATTTTAAAAAATAAAAACATTTAAAAACGAATAAAATGTTTATTAAGATATACTTAAATCGATTAATTAGAATGGCAAGTGTCACGCGCGGATGTTAGGAATGAACTAATTTAAACTGACAGAGAAATAAGGAATTATAGGATTAAGGGTTATTATATACATAACTAGTATATAACAGCCCCCAGGGATGGGAGTAAACTTACCCCAGAAGGGTTAAGTTTATGTGACTGTGGTTCGGATTCTGGGTAAGGAAATTGGAATTGTCAGAATTCCACAGCTTCTGAGAGTTCCTCAGTGTTAGAAATATTACATTATTTTTATTAAAAATGTTTCTACATTTACCAGTCTTTACAAAATACTTATAGCAAAAAATTAGAATTATAATTATAATTATGATGCATATTATAATTGTAGTGTATGAATAGTATTGTCCATACAAAACTATATGTGGTTTTTTTAATTAAACCATCCAATTCTGTTATAATATGATTAATATCAACGTTATGTTGAGATGAGATAGAATCAAGGTTAATATACGTTAAATTATAAATATGAATATAAGGTTTTGATTTAAAAAGTTTTCCTGAATTGCAACAAGAATCATTTAATAAATTGAAATTAGTAATAATTGGTCTACTACTATTTATCTACTTTTGTATTTTTCGGTATTAACCTCGAGTCTTTATAATATGCTATACAATCTATAGGTAAATTTAAAATACCTGTGCCAGATATTATTAATTCTTTAATGTTTGAACTTTCACAGTCAACAGATATTTTAGACGGATTTGTAATTACATATATCCATTTATTATTAGACAAAGGTTGCCAAATTTCTAAGTGAACTTGGAGAAATTTGGTTTTACAATTTAAAGGAACATATTTTAAAACTTTTGAAAATATTTCCGATTCGCAGATCGGTGTAGTTAAACTAGAATAAACATTAGGAATAGTACAAATATAATCAAACTTATTTAATAACTTATAATGATCTAACTTATATATGATCTGTCTCGAGTTATAGTTAAATATTTAATTGAAGGAATGATTGTTGTATAAGTATTATTAATGACAGACACGGGATAAGGAATGTTATGATATAAATTATATATTTTTGTATTTACTAAAGGTAATTTTAGGACAAATATAATT
>DWLH01002506.1:0-10710 GCA_018249795.1 Heliconius telesiphe telesiphe | reverse complement strand
CTAGTAGGAAGTATTATCTATGACGAAAATTTAAGAAAATATGTAAACAAAACAATTTGGACTGATTAATACCTTTCCTTTTACTCTAGAAGCGATTTTTTCTGTAAAATGGATAAACTTACAGTTATATCTGGAACACTTTTCATGGCTGCAGATGTTTTCGCTATTGTGAGTCTTGCAATGCCAGACTGGATAATTACGGATGTTGGAGGTACTAACTAATATTTCAAATTACAATTTAAAAAGTAAATTGATATAAGATAATTTAGAACATTTTGCAATTTTAACTTTTCCCAGCACCCATAACATAGTTTTCCTTGGCCCTTAGGTGACACGCGCTTAGGATTGATGTGGTCATGCATAACTTTATACAACCGTCCACAAGTTTGCTTTACTCCTGATCTACAACCAGAGTGGCTATTGGCCCTGATTTGCATCTTTATGGGATGCATTTGTATAACTACAACTGTAATTCTTTTAGCATCAAGCCATTTTGATCGCAATGTGATACCTTATGCACGTTGGGTTGGATTTGCTGCAAGTAAGAAATTCTTTAATTATTATAATATTATTTTAACACAATAATAGGAAGAGAATTTTCTAGAGAAAATGTTGCTATTAATAATTTTACATATAAATTGTTATCTAACATAATTCAGTGATAATTCTATGAAAATTCTGATACCCATTAAAGTAAAAATGTATTTTACAATATATTGCATTTATACATTCTTCTAAATGTAATGAATATTTTGTTTAAGTAATAACATTTCTTTTACAGTGGTTGTATTCTGTTTAGCTGCAGTTATATTTCCTATGGGATTCCATGTTGATGAAATTGGGGGACAGCCTTACCAACTTCCAAACAGCCACCAAGTTGGAATATCATATATATTATTTGTTCTTTCACTATGGATAACTGTAATATCAGAGTTATTTGCGGGCAAAGTATGCTTACCACATTTCTAATACATGTAATAAATATATTTTTAATTAAATTTTATACTATCAAATATTTACTAAGTCCTTAAAAAAAACATACAACAAATTTATAGGAAATCATGAGTCTTGTGCCTCAGAATAGCTTTCAACAGACTCCTATAGTCAGTTAAATTATCTTTAACTAATATGTTTACATAAATTGGCAATTTCTTCTGTCAAAGAATTTAAGAATCTCTCAAAATAATTGAACTTTAAATATTTTCAATTTAAATTAACTTGTAAAAAAGACTCTAGTAGAAAAGTAGTTTAGGTTAAAGGTTTAGTTTTAAGAATATGTCTATAATATACTGTTCTAAATGTAAAGATTGTTTCTGTATGTGGAAACTGTAATGTTTAATTGCAATTGTCATATTTTTTCACATTTTACAGCATGGCCAATGAGTAAATGCTACAAAGAAGTTAGCAGTAAATGCTCTACAGATATGATTTAAATAATTTTTCTTTCAATTATCGTCTTCCAGAGATTAGAAAATTCAATTAAAAACCTAATTTCAATGTGATGTTTGACTCATCAGCCATACTGTACAATAATTACATGAGTTGAGGCTGTGCAGATTAGATTTCAAGATTTTGCTTTTGCACAAAAGTTAAATAAACTTAACTTCAGAGTGGCCACGACTCGTCGGCCGTATTGTATATTTATTTATAACTATGTTGTTTTTGTTGTAGGTATATTGTTAAAATTGTATTTGATTTACTATAATTGTGTAAATATGATCTAAGATATATTGTTATTGTATAAATCTACATTGAATTTCGGTTAATAAATCTTTTATTCAGTTTGCAGTTTTTTTTAGTTTCATAGCTTATCGAGTTAAAACCCACCTGCATTCTTCACTTTGCGCCCGAATACGATGATGCTTGTTGAGTGGCTGAATTCAACGCCGCGCTTTGGCTTACTAAAGCGATAATATGAAAATAATTCGTTTTCTGGAAATCGAATTCACAACCCAGCATTTCTCTCACTTTTTTCTCAATCACGCCATTATACTATCTTGACCCATTGACAAAGACATTTATGCTATATGTCGAATGCATATTTTTTATAAGTCTTTAAAACACATTAGATATTATTTCCGCTTTCCTTGATGCAAATTTAACTTCAGTTTTTAAATAAGGATTTGCAACATCTTAAATATTAAGGTCGTGTGGTTCCAGTTTAAATTTACAACTATTTTCTTTTTAATTTTTGACCGACAACTTTAACGAATAAATAAGTGTATCTACTGTAATAGAGGCCAGTCGTGGCGAAGGGGCACCAGTTTGTGAATGTAAACGCGACTGGTCTTGGGTTCGACCTCACTCGGGGAAATGTAAATATTTACTTAAATTTATAATTTATTATTCTCTGGTATCGAGACACAGAATTAGACGGATTATGGCAAACGGAGTGTCTTAACGATAGGTTCCCTCCTACCCTGTTGTGTGCGGAATAGTGTGAAGATGATTTATTTATAATCACAAGTGCTTACTAAACAGCATTCAACAAATCGTCAAGGTTACCGTGTTACTTAGTCATTATCAGAGAACTTGATTATTAAAATGAAACTACTTAAAAACCAAGGTTGTAACAGACATTCTACTATATCTTTATTTGTAGTCTAAGACAAAATTATATTTTGTTCTATCTCAATATACTACTATATACTTCATGAATGTATGTACTTTCATATAGCATCTTACAAGGTTGAATAAAAAAATAAATAAAAACAATCATTTATTTTAAACACCAACTGCATGCGTAATTTAAAAATTGAATTAATACTAATTACAGTATATACAAATATAATTAACTGTGTTGTATATACAAACTATCGTTACTTAAACTATTTGAAGTCCTTTTGTATATTATGCAATTAATCTTTTATTTAAAAAGTCTAGCACTGCTTAAATGTCTTTGCACTAAATCTTCTATTCCAGAGCAGTTTCTTCTTGTCAGCAAATTTTCCTTTGGAGACCTCTTTGTAAACTGCTACCAAAGGATTTAGCTGAACATATGGTGAATTGTTGTGTCGCCGCCTGAGCCTAATAAATGAAGGTGGATAACTGATGTAGGTCGCAAACACGATACTGCAGAAGTATTTCATCATAGATGACTGAGACCCTGTGACTATGCTGCCTTTACATTACCACACATACAAACAACTTTATTTGAACAGGACGGCTATGCACAAAAGTACAGATGTTATGTTAGATACTTTGATTAGCAAAGTGGAGACTGGCTTTGCAATCAATATGAGCCTGATCACTGCCAGTGTACGACAGAGGAAATTGATTTAAAAACTCTAAAGCCTTAGAACTTGACTCAAACGCCAACTCTCGAACGATGAAGTCCACAGGAACACTTTGTCTGTAGCTGCACATATAATAGAAAGTTAATAAAAAAACAACCAACCAATGCGGTTGGCTACATTCACTTAATTATAAAATAATAATAAATAGTTATTAGATTTAGCAAAAATTATCATTAAAGATTTAAAATATTATTTAAAGTTGAGCACTTTAAATATTATAATATATTGAAGTTAACAACACTATTATTTCAAATGAACTTGAATATTGAATTAAATATAGCTATAAAAATGTAGGGGTCTATTTAATATGGTAACAAAAAGGTTTTTTAAAGAAGCATAAAAACATTATTTCAGCACTATAACAATAGGAATATTTAAGTGAGCAGATTTAGTAAGGCGCTGTAAGTTCATGCATAAAATATTAAAAAATGCATTTTCTAATTATTCCATTTAGGTTGACCTTGTCCACCAATTTTGTGTTAATTATATAAAGAAAATCTTAATAAATCTGGTTGACTAAATAAAATGTTAAAGATGTTAAGAATTGCACCTGAACATATTTACTAGCAAACAATACAAAGAAATCAAAATTCAGTGTTTGGGACAATACAACCATAAGTTATATAATATATATAAATTTTGTTATAAGAGGTAGAAGTTTTTTAATATCTAAACATTATCCCACACCATCAGTCAGTAGTTAGCTTTATATCATTCTAGGTTGTTAGTAAGCATAGTGTTGATAATAATCCTATGTATAACTTTACTATTTAATACTATGCAAATTATAAATTCAATAAAATATTGAGTAAAATCTATATAGGATAACAGCTACCATTCCACTGGTGATTAATATAAGAAAAGCAATATAACAAAATAATAAAGCAAAATTGACATACGACTTTATGATGTACTTCAAGTAATTTTTCCTCTCTCTGTCCACAAACCAGTCTATTAAATATCCTGCCATCATTGGTGCTGATTTATATAGCATGAAAAATTTATGTAAATTGCCCGTCGCCCATGCACAGCGAGTATTCAATGCATGTTTGATACACTCATTCTCCCTATCTTCTTTTGACAAAAACTGAAATATTGTTGTAAGATCTGAAAATAAAATTTTACTTGATTATCCACTCAATTTCTAAGACAACACCATACAATATTTTAATATATATATAAAACAAACCTAATGTATTATTTGTGAAAATGTAATATAATATTCTATATGCTTTAAATTCTGCTTCATTTGCTCTGCACTCAGGTAGTTCTGAGTAGAGCATTTTAAGTTGGGTTTGACATTGATTAAATTCTTCATGGTCACCCTTCTCCAAGGCTATTCTTGCATGAGTTTCATATACTTCCACAGTAAAACCATCTCTCACTCCTTGTACCTGCATAATAAAGAAATAATTATTACTCAAATAAAATAATATTATCAATTAATTATATTAAACTATTATTATTTAAACTAATGTAGGTTGAGGCCAGTCGTTGCACAGGGGCGCTGGTTGTGGGATTAATCACCACTCGAGGATATGAAAAATTTATTTACATTTATATTTTCATTTTATCCCTCTGGTTAAACCAAACAAAGCAAAGCATGGTGTTGATTTCCGCCACTCAACAGGCAATTCCTCCAGAACTCAGCGGAAAGTGGGGAACATAGAGTCTTAACACTAGGTTCCCTCTGCCTACCCTGCTGTGTGCGGGATGCAGCATGAAACTGATTTGATTTGATTATTTAAACTATTATTAAAAAAATGTTTAAAATTAATAGATAACAAAGAAATGAATTAATAAATAGCTGCCATTTTGACACAATGGGTCAGAGCATGCAATGGTTGCTGTGATATTGGGTTCTCCTTGTCTAAGCTGCTATATTTAGAGTAAATTGTGAACTATAAAATGAAAAAAATATATATATTAATATAAATAAATTTTTTTAGTAACTTACAGTTAAATCTTGCCTAATTGATTTAAGTTGATCACATGCATATCTATAGTCTTGCCTATCTATCCAACGTTCTTTGACATTCTTCAGAGAATTTTTCAATATGGTGACAGGTCTTACTTCACATGCTTCTGGAGCTTTAGTTAATCTCAAAAAGGACTTCTCAATATCTGTACAAGTACCCACTATATGCATGTTGTTCAATTCATAATCACCTTCTGTATCCTGTACAATTGTTCTCTTGGGACAAGGCTCCAGTCTCTTGTTATTTACTTGCAATGAGCTAGCTATGGTGGGTACAGTTGTATTACCAAATCTCTGTGCCCTCTTTTGTAATTTTTCAGCATTTTCTTGTACATCTTCAACAGTAAAATTATTGTATGATTTCTTTTTAATATTTTTCTGATATTTCTCTGGTTTTTTTTGGTCCAATGACAATCTGTCTTTGACTTTTTGACGGTTTTTGTTCTTAAAGTTTTTTCTTTCTTCAATTTCATCACTAGACCCAGAGGAAGTACTGTAATAAAATAAATAATTAAATAAAGAAAAACAAGACATATTTTATTTAAAAACTTTTAAGAGTGATATATACCTATATCTTTTTCTAGGTGGACTCCTTGACTTTGAACGACTCCTGGAATGTGCTTTACGTCTTCTTTGTTGAGATCCTCTAGTAGCAGACGTAATTTTGTTCTTATTTGGCTCAGAAACTGCCTCACATTTTTGATATAAGGGAAATGCAGATTGAACAGGTTTTACTGACAAATTGTTTCTTTCACTATGTACACTAGGAATGGCTTCTTCATCCCAATTTCTTGTCCATATTTCATCTTTATTTGCGGCTGCTGTAATACGCCCCTTCAAACATATATCAATTTGGTCTCGATCAAAAGCTGTCTTACATTTTTCATAGCATCTTTTGATGTACCTCTCTAAGCTTTCAGGCCATGTTCCTGCTGTTGTTTGTATTGAAGAAGATTTTAAAAAGTTTGAAGAATTGTCACTTAGGACAATATTCTCCAATTCACTTTCTTTACTATTTGCTGGTTCCTCTAATGGTTCGGGAATGTCTTCAGTTGCAAGTGGAGGAGGAAGTGGGACATCAAGTGGAGGAGGGGGAGGTTTAGGAAGATCTGGTGGAGGGCAAGGCGGTAACGGTGGTGGATGATCAGGTAGAGGCGGAATTAAAATCATCTCTGAATCATCACAAGCCTTGCCTCCTTTCTTTCGTTTTTTCTTTACATTATAATTATTTAATAAAGGGTTTTCATTAGGGGGAATGGGAGCTGATTTTCTGTTACCAGAAAGATTAAACCTAATAGGAGATTGATTATTAAATGGACGATTTGTATCGAGTGGAGACATTCCCAACAAAGGCGGAGGCGGTTTGGTAAACTGAGGATGACTAAAGTCAGCTTTAGCGTCCTTATTTTGTTGTAAATGGTGGCCGTCGTTATGAAATCCTCCGTTATTCCCAATTTGATTGAAGTATTGATGGTTGTAAAATTGATGGAACATGCCACCGTGATACCCATTGTATTGGTGATAAAGACCATACATCCATGGGTTGTGATTCGGTGGCATGCCACTCATTGTTTGTAATGGAGGTTCTTTAGCCGTATTGTCGGTCATTATGACAATTTTTTTAACAATATTCTTAAAATTATATTTGTAGCTTAGGGCCAAAAATAATACCTTAACAAGATGGCGACTGGCCCAATAGATCAACCCGTAAACATTATATCTTCCTTTAATTCAACTGATGATACTTTAAAATAATAACTGTAAAACACGAAATATCAGCGCAAAAGATAAATTAGCACCAAAATGGTCACTGATCGTTATATATAACTTAATATTACGGAGTTACAATTAAAAACTGACAATAGACAACTGTTAAACGCGATATATGCTTCTTAACAGTAAATGAAAGAATTCTACGAAATTCGACCACAGATAATGCAAAATACAATATTAAGAGCACGTATTGCGGTACGGCATTGCTCCGAAATGAACAAATTTCCTTATGTTTATTCAAAAATAGTAAATTATTTAAAGAAGATGAATTTTATATTAAATACTTAATTAAATAATAAGCAAGTAGTCTAAACATGTTTAATGATTAAGTGTTTACAAAAATATATTTTAAAACCTTAACAAAATCATATTCTACGTGTCTTTTATTACAACTTGTAATTTTTTACTACTTTTAATGAAATAAGTCTATACTTAAAGTTTTTAATATAAAACGTGCTTATAATTTAGGTGTAGCTACACAAACATTAATCGCAAAAAAGGTTTAAAAAAATTACTATCATTGATTGCTTGAGTTTTTGTTTTAAATATTGTCACGAAATGACGTTATCTAACGTCCAGTTTTTTTTTGGCTTATAATAATAATAGCACGCAGAGCTTTATTCTCCGATGGTGCATTGGGTGCCATGGAAGCTTTAGCAATGCAGAAATGAGCCTTAAGTTGCATTCACCTAATTTTAGCATATCAATCGTCATTGATATTTTTATTTATTACTTTTAGATTATAAATGTTTCGGTGATAATTAATATATACTTATATTGAAATTTTGAACAAAATCACCAGCACATTTTATGTACTTTGAATGAGTTTTTGATAAAGTTACAAGTATTTTATATAAATACATTGTTGATAGCGAAGTCATAGCCAGCAAAATGGTTAAAGAAAGCAATGTAGTATCGGAATACGTGGTAACACTCTAGGAATTTTTCGCTCTTATTTATCGAATCGCTCCCAATGCACGAAAATCAACCAGTACATAAGTGACAGTACTGCAAGCCAAACACTATGCTGAGCATGCGGTCAGATGGATAACACGCTGGTACAACACTAATCACGTAAAAATACATCACGTATTAAATATAATGGCAGAGAAATACTTTAACATTTCTATTTTCTATTTTAAATGTGTCTAATATTTTAAAAATTAAATTAGCTTCACGCTGTATCCCGCACACAGCAGGGTAGGCAGAGGGAACCTAGTGTTAAGACACTCCGTTCCCCACTTTCTGCCGAATTTTGGCGGCATTGCGTGTTGAGTGGCAGAACTCAACGCCGCGCTTTGCCTCGACACCAGAGCGAAGAAATAGAAATATAAATTTAAGTAAATATTTCATCTCGTCGAGTGGGGATCGAACCCACAACCAGCCGGTTTTGCAGTCACACTTTGTGCCACTGCGCCACGATTGGCCTCAAATATTTTAGAAGCACTTATTCCTATTTGATCGATGGATCTTAACACTTCCAGCTTCTTATGCGATAATTCGACTGCAAGTTTAGACATCTCGTGCGGCTGCCTCAAAATGAAAACACACTCCTTATTCTAGCAACGACTACATATTGGTCTGTTCCCAGGACAGCATCTTATGCACTCGCGTTTCCACAACTTAACCTTAAATATACTGATCCGCTAGGCATAAGTCAATCATACTTTTCACGGGGAGAAGAACGTGCGAATGGATTGGTGATAAAGGAATAGCAAAAAAGATTTATGAAGAAAAAGTGAGCGGTGACAAAGGTAAGGAGACCTCAGTTGACCTTCGAAAATACAGCATCAAAGATATTGGAGGAAGGTCACGTAAAAAGCATGAGGACGCCCAGGGCATGTATGAAAAGTTGATGATAGTGGACGAGGTGAAAGAAGTTTGTAATTTGGCGTTCTATTCTCTCTGACTTTCCCACTAGTAATACAGCGTAAAGCTTAGTAACTAAGTATTTAATTTCAATTCTTCACATATATATATAATTGTTGGTACCACAGCATCATTTTCCTTAAGATGCTTATCATTATTCTACACTAATTGTTATAAACCGTATTTCATTTTACGAATTCCATTTTTTTAAACAAATAGGGATAGTTCATAGATGCCACTTCAAAAAACGTACATTATAATGTCCAAGCTATAGCTATATATCACAGCAAAATTTCAACTTTACACGCTGGTTTTAATTAAGGAGTATTTTTTGGTTAAAAATAACAAATTGAGGAGAACTCCAGGTACCGTACGTTACGGTACGTTACCAATACCATACGGTATGTATGTAATATTTATCTGGGGTATAAATTACTGGTACTGGCAATCTTACCATTTATTGACAGTTGACATAATAAAATAAATAATTAGGTAGATATTTTCATTATATGATTAGATTTACAATATAATAATCTCTGCTAGTAGATGTTTTTAAGTTACAAATGTTGGACATGAACGTTATTTAAAATGGAAAAATATAAAGAGGAATATATTTCTTGAATAAATTATAAAAATTATAAAGATATATATAATCTTTATAATTTTTAATTGAAATTTATTATTTCTATTTAATGATTATTAAAAAAAACTCAAATAATGGATTTGTTAAAAACGCCCTCAACACAGTCATTACTAGATTCTGATTTGGAATCAGTTGAGAGTCTTCAATACGTGGATTTCGAAGAGGTGAGTATTTTATTTGTAACATCAAATTAAACCACTACATTTTAAATCTTATTTTACAATCATAATAATTAAAATATTGAATTTTTGAGCAGAAAGTTAAATAATGGTACAACTATACTTTTAGCTGGATGAGGTAGAATATGCATTGCCTACAAGTGAAGCTCCAACTTTAGCAGAACTTTTGTCTTCAGAAGATTTGGAAAGTGAACAAAATTTTTCGATAAAATCTTTTGAAGAACCTACTACATGTTCTGCGTTACAAGTTGATTTTTTACAGGCTATTTCACAGCAATTAAATCAGGCACAGGTAAGGAAAAAAGGATGATGACTCAATTTCAATAGTTGTTATAGCACAAATTTAGGGTGGGTGCATGACTGCCATAGGAAGCGCATGCTGCATGCGGAGTGCAGGAGATTCCCATTCATATACGCTTGCTTGCTTGTCTTGCATGCTTGCTTTACATCAACCAATGAATTTCAGTGGTTGTTAGGTCATGTGTGGGAAATAGGCACAAGCTGTATGCCATATATAGGCAGCCTGTATTTGGGGAGTCCCTAACCAATAAAAATGAGTCCTAAGATTTTTCTTTTTAAATTTTAGTATTTAAAATGAAGATTAACAAAAACATAGTGTATATAACTGTTTATATACCATTTATAAATCAATTTTGAACAAGGCTAGTGTTTGTTATATTGTACTTATAAAACTTTTCCTCTGTTTAGTCTCTTTTATGATTGATATACACAACAATTTAGTTTATGAGTACTTTGACACCTTGACCAGTGATAAATTAACTTGTCATTGTACTTACATTATTTATTCCAATTTATCACACCCAGGGCTGTATACAGAATATGCATTGTTGTTGGGTTTGTCTTTCCACATGAGATATTCCAGACCTTAGACAGAGATGATAATTTTCATATGTAATTGAAAATGCTCATTAAGTACTATAACTTAATAGTTTCACTGGTCTTCTACAGTTA
>DWLH01002505.1:0-10711 GCA_018249795.1 Heliconius telesiphe telesiphe | reverse complement strand
CACAATACCGGAGCGAAGAAATGAAAATATTAAATATTTCATTTTCCCGAGTTGTAATCAAACCCACACTGTCGTCGCTATTGAGTTAACTTCGTCTTATTTTAAATAAACAAAAATCTTAGGAATTGTTGAGACAATTTTCATTTCCATTTAGAAAGGACGAAAAAATGAGGTTTTCAATTAGAACTAGAGAGTCTTAGGCATATTTTTTTTGTTAGACAATGGGAAGGCATAAAGCATTTAGAATGAAAACCTAAACCAATTAAATATAACGAGTATATAATGTTTTTTTTTTTTTCAAAAAAGGCTTCACAGTCACTACAGTCGTGAATAAACAGCGTGAGTCGCATACATGCTCTTTAATGTTTGTACTATATATTTGAAAACAAATATGAAAACGATCTGTTATTGATATGAGTCTGAAGCACGCTAGTTTGTTTTACAAAGCTAATAGAAAATAATATTTTTTAGCTTCACGCCTGGGAAATTAGTACTAAGACACTCTGTTCTTGTGAAGACATTTCAGTTCCCTATTTTCCACCAAACTTTGCCTCGACACCAGTGCGAAGAAATGAAAATATGAAATATTTCGTTTCATCTAGTTGGAATCGAACTCTCAACCTGTAGCATTCAATTGTGTTTTTTCACACGCTTGTGCCCCATCGCCACGACTGATCGATCCACACTCGAGGAAATGAAATATTTATCTATATTTATATTGAACACATTAAAAACGGGGACCGGAGTGTTTTGACACTAGGTTCCCAAGTCACCCTTACCAGTCCTACTAAATTAAGACACTTTTTAACAGCAGTGGTTGGCAGGTTGCATATGACTTTTTTGATAGCCGTATCGGATTTTCCGATGTTTTTGCGTAAAATACATGTAGTAATTGTTCAATCTTTAAAATGTTTGAAGTTCATAGCTTGGTTGTCCAGTTTCCATCGCCTCATTCTTGCCTAAGATACGGCCAATAGACTCCAGAGTTCATGTGAAAGTTGCGGCGTCGCGTAGCATCCTCCAAAATTTATCATAATTGTAAGACAATCTAAAGAGTCATAGTTTGAAGTATAAAGGAATTGTCAGTAAAAACATGCAGAATTTTATAAAATATGACCGGTCTGGATTTCGTTACGGACTTATATTTGGCACATTTTTCGTCTAAGAAATCGGCATCTTTGTTCGTCGCGTTACAAAAAGTTAGTTGGCCTTACTCCTGAATTACACAAACGAATGGCATCTTCCGATGATGAGAATTGCAGCAGCATCAGAAGCCTCTACATTATCAGACAAGTCTTTTCAATAAAATAAATATATAATAAATATAACGTGTTTATAACTGGCAGGAGCACAAGATTGTATACGCGGCGGATTGTGGGTTCGAGTCCCATTCGAAGAAAAGAAATATTATTTTTTTTATTTTCCCACTCTATTAACGCGGCAAAGCGTGGACTTTAGTTTTGCCACTCAACACGCAATGCCACCAGTATTCAGTGGAAACTGGGAAATAAGTGTCTTAATGGGAACAGGGTATCTTAGCACTAAAATCTCAGGTTCCCTCTGCCTAGCCTGCTATTTTTATCACTATATTATAATCGTCACACAATTACAGTAGCGTTTACGTATTTTGTCCACCACGTAATACAATATTTATAAAAAGAAATAAACCTTCGACTGTTATTGAATTTTTATTTTTGAATTAGTTATTTTTTAAGTCTGACCTGTCACGCGACGGTTGTACTTTATTACACGACTGCGTGACGCGAAGAGGGTAATGTGTTTATCAATCTAAGAATGTGCCTATGTATGTTTGTTTGTCCCTTTACAGCGTAACATTTTTAGATGTCGTAGATATCGTAGACGACCGATATTGATCATTCTTAAGGAAATCTATTTGTTTTAACCCTGTGAATTACACAAAAAACCTACTCTACATACAATGTTTTAAATTCAAGAAGAAAAATTGTATTATCTACGTTTTCTCAGAACCAATATAAATCTGCTCTACGCTGCTAGTAAATTGTTAAAAGAATACTGTCAAAGTTATGATACGTGCTATGTAGACAAGAAAAAAACTTGTTTCCACTGCTCACAGTCACAGCTAGACGATATATATAATCATTATATAAATATATGAGGATAGTCGTCGTCGCGAGTGCGCGAGTCGCGCAGGGGCACAAAGAGTGACTGTAAAATCGACTGGTTGTGTGTTCGATCCCCACTAGAGAAGATAAAATATTTACTTAAATTTATATTTCCATTTCTTCGCTCCGGTGTTAAGGCAAAGCGCGGCGTTGATTTCTGCCACTCAACACGCAATGCACCCAGAATGCGTCAGAAAGTGGGGAACAGAGTGTCTTTACTACTAAGTTCCCTCTGCCTAACCTGCTGTGTGCGGGATACAGCGTGAAGCTGAAAAAAAACTGTCAAATTGTTTTGATTTAGTATTGAAATTTCATATACTGTTAAAAGTTGCTGGAAATCAATCTTCCAAGCCAACTCTAACAAAGTTTTTATACTATATAGACATTTTCTACATTCAACAATTATATTTAAATTTACTTCACGCTCGCATGTTAGCTGGCGTAAAACAAAATAGACTAGAGACTCTTTTCGACAATTTCTATACTGTGTGTGTTTATTGGTGGAACTCAAAGCCGTAGCAGATGGGTGGGCCTCTACATATTTAAAATCAATATAGAGATATATAAAACAAAAAAAATTGCTTAAATCAATATACAAGAGAATATAATCTTAAAGTCTGCACGATCGCTGTTCAGCTTCAAACAGAGCCGTCAAATCGATGTTACCGGACTTTTATAAGATTCCAGTGCAACCCGAGTAAATAACGTTCACAGCTATCAGGGATGCATGAAAAAGAGTTCCGCTTGCAGCAGCTTTTGTTACATCTATTTATATTCATTTCTTATTTTCAACTAGGTCACTGTTTATCTGTGCATTGCACATTATAACATTTTAAACATAAAACTAGCGTTCTTCTAAAACACTTATCTAATCTATGTTAGATAGAGTTACATAACGTAGTTATTGTCAATTATTTACGAAAGACTTAAAAAGAAAAGCGAATGTAAGCTCTGTTTATAGATCGAAAATGTGTGCGTAAATTGATTGAATTACATTAAAATATTTTTAAATAAAATATTTTTTAGTAAAAAGTATCTTTTGTAATATATAGATAAGAAATGTTCGTGCGTCAAAAAAATGAGTGACTTTGTTCTACAAAAAATACACATGTACAAAATATAAAGATGTTTGAAACGAGAACATCGTTTTTGAAATTAGACCATTTCCATTGCATTTCTAGGTTATGCAATTTTGCTAACAAAAAAGTATAAAACCTGTTTCATACTGAATATTTTGAAAATTCTACGTGCAACAAAAATTCCAGTAAGCTGTTTGCAAACTGTCACTGATCACATGAAATTAAAAATGTTCGGTAGAAAGGCTAAGTATTTTCCATGACAATTTTTTTTTTCGATTTTTTTTTAATTAGTCAGTTGTGTCCCATAGCATGAAAGCCAGAGGGAACACTCCGTTTCCCACTATCCGCCAAGTTTTTCGAGGCATTGCCTTTGCGTTATATAAAATACTCTAATATACAAGGGAAGATACACTACATATATCATTAGGTATCTAATTTTTAGAATAAATGTACTTAGAAGTTAATTAAAATACAATTAACTCAGTTTCACGCGGTATCCTGCACACAGCAGTGTAGGCAGAGGGTACGTAGTGTTAAGACACTCCGTTTCTCACTTTTCACCGTGTTCTGGAGGCATGGTGTTGAGGGGCGGAACTCAACGTCGCGATTTTTGCCTTGACATCCTCTGCCTACCCTGCTGTGTGCGGGTAAGAGAGGAGAAGCTAATTTAATTATTATTTTTAATATAATGATTATATCGTCTAGCTGATGCCAATTGAGCACGCGTCATAACTTTCACAATATTCTATTAACAATTTACTAACAGCGTAGAGTTAAGATAATATGATTTTTCTTCTTTAATTTAAAACATTGTATGTAGGGAAGGTTTTTTGTGATATTCACAAGGTTAAAACAAATAGATTTCCGTAACAATGATCAATATCGGTCGTTCTATAAGTAAATACAAGCATAAGCACATTCTTAGATTGATAAACATATTATCCTCTCTTCTTTTTATAAATATTGTATTACGTAATTGACAAAGTACGTAAAATGCTTCTGTAAGTTGCGTGACGATTATAATATACTGAAGGTTGTCATTTCATGTCATCAATATCAATATTTACAAGCAGGCTAAAAATCAAACATTCCTACTCATATATATATATATAAACGTGAAAACATTACGTATATTTTTTTAAGCTATCGCTTTATCCCTTCTTCTTCTCTTCAGTAGCCAGAGAGAATGGAGCGCCAAACCCTACGGGTTCTTACATAATAATAATATAAATTACAAAATAAAAACTAAATATGTTGTATGCGTTGCTTAAAAGCAGCAAAACGAATTGTAATTGTTGAGAAAACAAAACCGATTTAAACGCGGTTTTATTACAATCGGTTCATAAATAAAGAAGTTACATCAATTTAAAATATTTAGTTTGTCAAAGGAGACAAACGTTACATTCTTGGGCCCAAAATGTAAAGAGATGAAAATGGTATGATTTAATACATTCAGGTACATCATTTTCTCTTTGAAAATTCTGTCAGTTATGGCAATGTGAGACACCTCTCAAACTTCTTCACTTTACCAAATCTCTAATAACTCACCAGTTATTAGAGATTTGGTAAAGTTAAGTTCACAACAAAATCAACCTCTATAAAATAAGTGATTACTGAGAAAAAACACGTGAAAAAAAAGCAGCAGTCGTTGAAAATATTAAAAAAAGACCGGAAAAGCACTCAAAACGCATCGAAACGGACGAAACGATGAAATTATTTAATATTTTCTTTGATTATACTGTAATTATATGCACTATATTAACACATATTTTATTTTCGTAGTACTATAATCGATTATTTATATTGATTAAAGATTTAAAACTATTTTTCTCATTTATCCCCGCTTCCAGATTGTCAATTGGGCTGATTTTTGGTATTCTAAAATTAAAAAAAAAAAAACAATTTCTTAGATCATTTCTCAACTCTACATTTGGGCCTAAGATTTTCCGTCTTGCTAATTCCTACAACATTTATTTGATACAACTGATCTACTGAATTAGCTGTCAATTTGTATGATGGTAAAAATACCGAGATTTCAAGATTTAGGATCGGGATCGAAGATTACGCGTACCTAAATATTTTTACGGTCTACCTAAACATTTTTCTTTAAATACAACAAATGTTGCGAACAAAATCAAATAAATTCCCAAAAGACTTTAATTACTTAATGAGGTCATCGTGGCGCCTCGTGAGGTGATTTTAAACAGACAATTGTAGGTTCAGTTCCCATTTTTCACTTCTTCGATTTGGTAACAAGGAAAATCGTGGCGTTGAGTTACGCCACGTAATACGCAAAACCTCGAAAATTGCGCGGAAAGTGGGGAAAACAGCGTCTCAATTCCACCTTCTGCTATATGTAGGATATTAGACATAGCGTACAGCTGGAAAAAAAACTTAAATTATTGTTTACCTATCTGTTCATCCTGTTTGTTCAAGTAAATAAAATTAAAGTGTCTTTCTTTGATACCAACATAATTGTGTTTTTTAAGTGCATATAGTTGTTTACAACTATATGCACTTAAAAAACGAGGCCAGTCGTGGCGCAGTGGCACAGGGTGTGACTGTAAGATCGACTGGTTGTGGGTTCGATCCCCACTCGAAGAAATGAAATATTTACTTAAATTTATATTTCCATTTCTTCGCTCTGGTGTCGAGGCAAAGCGCGGGGTTGAGTTCTGCCACTCAACACGCAATGCCTCCAAAATTCGGCAGAAAGTTGGGAACGGAGTGTCTTAACACAAGGTTCCCTCTGCCTACCCTGCTGTGTGCGGGATACAGCGTGAAGCTAATTTAATTTAATTGTTTACACGAAACCTAAACACAATTAAACAATTTCAACATTTTTTTATGTGTGTCTCTCTGTTTATTTGGACCACCTGAACTGATTACTATGGAACTAACACTGAAAGATGGCGGGGATCATGGAGCAACATAAAGGCTATTTTGATACAATAAAAAGCTATATCAATTTAAAGTACGAGGGGAGGTCCAAAAGTTAATGGAATGAAAAGGTTCTAAATTAAATGAAACAATAAATCTATTTTTCCTTTTTAATATAATCACCCTTAAGCTCAATACATTTATTGGATCTATAAATTAAGTTTTCTAAATCGTCGAAAAAATATTTTTTTCCTTCGCCTCAAAATGGGCCAAAATTGCCTCCTACACCTCATTGTGTTCGGAAACTTTCTTTCCCCTTAAGTCTTTTTTTAAATTGGTCAACAAATAAAAATCACTAGTGGCCAGGTCTGGACTGTAAGGTGGGTGGGTGGACTAGTGATTTGAAGCCGTGCATGTGCAGAGCGGCCATTGCAACTCTGCTCTTGTGAACTGGTGCGTTGTCTTGCAAGAGCAACACGCCCTTAGCCAACTTTCCTCGACGTTTTCCTTTGATGGCCTCCTTTAATTTATTTAGTATCGATGCGTAGTATTCCCCGGTAATGTTTCTTCCCTTTTACTTGTAATCAATCAGTATTATCCCTTCACAATCCCAAAAAACAGTAGCCATCAACTTTCCAGCCAATTGTGACACCTTGAACTTCTTTAGGGGTGGTGTGCTCTTTTTATGCCATTGCATGGACTCCTGTTTTGAGTCAGGCTCAAAGTGATGAACCCATGTTTCGTCTTTAATAACAATCCGTTCTAAAATCTGTGCTGGTTCATCTTCATACAACTCCAAAAATTGCTTTGAAGTATCGACGCTCTGCTATTTCTGAAGCAGTGTGAGTATTCTTGGTCACCATCTTGCACTGACTTTTATCATACCCAGATGGTCATATAGGATCCGCAGAATGGTGGTATCTGATACTCTAACTAATGCAGATAACTGTTTTTTCTTCAAACGGGCATCCTCCAGTACAAGTTTTTCCACTTTTTCGATTATGTCTGATGTGGTGGCCTCAACTGGCCGTCCAGAGCGGGGATTGTCTTCAATCGACTCTCAACCATGTTTAAAAAGACCATGGCACTTATAAATCATGGATTTACCAGGGTAATCCTCCCCATAAACGGCTTGCATTTCATTTAAAATGGTTTGGCCATTCTTTTCTTGCTTGGTAAGGATTTTTTTTCACGGCACGGTGTTCAATTTTCTTCATAGTTTTAGGTTTCTTCCGGATTTACTTGTTTGAAACGAATGACGCAACAGGGCTAAAACTCTATTTATATTATGATGCTATCCTATCCCCACTCCATCCCCTCCATTTCACGAACTTTTGGACCTCCCGGCGTATGTTGTTCGAAGAAATTGCTACATTTCTACACTACATTCTTTTTGAAAGAGTTACTTTATACAACTGTTATATTGAATTAGCCAAATCTCTAGTTTTCAATGTTTTATTGTTTGATATTGTTTGTAAATTATTTTTTATAAACTGATAGAAAAACTTAAGATTGTATAATTATAAAATAGACCGAGATTTCATGATTTAGGTTTCACCAACGTAAGTTGACCCCCTCTTAAGCAGCCACGTAGTGCTTGCAATTTCTCAATGATAGATTGAGATTTGTGAAGCAATAAATAGTTAATGTTTTAACCCGGATTTTTTGCGGAATCGGAATTTATGTGGGAAAAACTACGTTTGCAGTTTGCGCACAGTTACGGTTTTCCTAGATAGTTGTAAAATAACTAAAAAATTTTTATTAAATACGATAGTCAAATCAATTTTCAAAACACTTAAATTACGATTTACTTAATGCATAACCAAAGTAAAATAATAACTAATCCATCTTTAGGGTTTTGTGCCCAAAAGGAAAAAAAACGTAACTCTTATAGGGCCACTTTGTTGTTCGTCTCTCCGTGTGTCTAGAACATTTTACTTGAGATTGCGTTGAGGTATCAGGTACCAGAAATGAATATCAGATATTCAGGTTTACAGTTTCATGGAGCTCAGAAATTAAGCTTCTAATACAACACAGTCAACGCAAAATATATCAACATTTATGTATAGTTTTTGCTTCATTTTGTATGAAATGAAGTATAGTCGTAATAAGTATACTTCCCGAAGACCTGTAGTTATGTAATTTAGGAAGTAAGATTTTATAATACAAATAAGGGAAAAAATCGAAAAGTAAAAATTTATTAGTATTTCGTAGAAAAAACACATTACAAATTTATATTTGTAATTATATAATATATGCCCGGAAACTTAAGTTTCATTTCTTTATTCGCCGCATCATCAAAACCTTTAAGGCCGAATCACATTCCTGAAATTCGTACAGAACCCTCTGTGGGCGAGTCCGACTCGTGCTTGGTTGTTTTTTTCTTTCATTTTTTCATTTAACATTCGTATATTTCAAGCGGGCGTAGCCGCACGGGCGCCGCTAGATTATAATATTTTTGTACATCTGTATTAGGTTTATGTAAAAAAAACAGAAAAGCGAAGGCGATCGTGCTGTACTACGAGTACATAACTAATGTAACAAGTCCATTTTTAGTACAGCTCAATTGTTTGAAGAGTAACATTTTCAAAGTACAAACGTAAATATTTTAGTATTACATTGTCTGTAGCAGGTACAAATGGTGTGACAATGAGACATATGTTAGGGTTCCGTACCTTTTATGGAAAAAGGAACCCTTATATCTTATAAGGGTCGCTTTGTTGTCCGTCCGTCTGTCTGTCTGTCAAGAGCCTTTATCTCAGTAACACCTGGTGATATCGAGTTGAAATTAAAATCATATACTCCGCTCTACGGCTCCATGATTTCCTGAAAAAATATGTATTTTTCGTATAAACACATATTTCGACACTATAAATGGAATCAAAATTAATAGGGTACTTCCGGTTGACCTAGAATTATGAAATTTCGCAGCTAGTATCTACAGTACCTACTTAGAAAAAAATCTGAAAACTATATATTAGTGGTTAAATCCTAAAATACAATAGCCTTAAAAGGGGGGCAAAATTTAGTATTAAAGCCGCTAGCTAAGTGAGGTATCAGATGAAAGGCTAAACTAAGCTCGAATTTTAGAAAAGGACTCGAGACTTTCAATGTACTCTTTCCATTGAGAAAGGACGAACAAAATGAGGCTTACAATTAGAACTAGAGAGTCGTAGGCATAATTTTTAGTGTTCCTTTAACCCACAAGGCAAAAACGGAACCCGTATAGGATTAACTTTGTTGTCCGTCTGTCCATCTGTTAAGACCATTTAATTTAAGATCGCTCGAAGATATCAAACTGAAATAAATATCAAATATTCAAGTCTACTGTCCCATGAAGCACAGGAAGCTTGTAAGTCAACCCATTCTCGTCATTCATCGTTTTATAGCATTAAGCGTACAATTCGCATTCGTAGTCAAATCTTAAGGGTACTTCCCGTGAATCTATAGTTATGAAATTTCACACAAAGCGAGAATTTATAATACAAATGAAGGAAAAATCAGACAAGTGGCAGTTTTTGATTTTTTTATATTATATAACTTTTTTTTGGAATTCATTTTATACAAAATGAGGGCCGAAAGAAAAATTTAATTAACTAAATATAAGGAGTATACAAAGACTTTTTTATTTCATATTGAAAAAAGGCGTCACAGTAACTACAGTCGTGAATAAACAAAGCGAGGCGCATATGTACGTGCTCTTTAATGTTTGTTAACAAATATGAATACGATCTGTTATTGATATGAGTCTGAAGCACGCTAGTTTGTTTTAAAAAGCTAACAGAAAAATAATCCATTTTTTTTAGTTTCACGTTGTATTCCGCACATAGCAGAGTAGGCAGAGGGAACCTCAGAACCTAGTGCCAAGACATTCCGTTCCCGTGAAGACATTTCCGTTCTCCATTTACAGCCGAATTTTGAAAGCATTGCGTATTGAGTGGCGGATCTCCACGCCACGCCACGCCGCGGTTTGCCTTGTTAACAGAGAGAAGAAATGAAAATATTAATAGATAATAATTAATTTCCTCGAGTGGGAATCAAACTCACAACTTCGTCAATATATGACTAAATCGTGTATGCATACAATAACATTAATTCAAATTCAACATAGTCTAATTACATGAATGCAGAACATAACACGTTGCCGAAGTGCCGTTAAATTGGTTCAGTAGATCATCTTTCTAAGCTCTCCGTTTAATGTTACATAATATTTATACAAAGAGAACGAATTTGATTGCTGGATTTAATGGAAATTGTGCATTACACTTTAATTTATAATGTATAGTAGTAATATTTAAGAAAAGTAAAAGAATTCGCCTTAGATCATAACCAAAAATATTTGAAGTCGTCGTGGTGCACGGGCACAAGTTCCACAGTAAACGCGATTGTTGTGGGTTCGATTCCCACTTGGGGTTATGAAATAAAACCATATAAAAACAATTTATCAGTTCCATATAGAGGCCGGTCGTGGCGCAGTGGCGTAGGGTGTGACTGTAAAATCGACTGGTTGTGGGTTCGATCCCCACTCGAGGAGATGAAATATTTACTTAAATTTATATTTCCATTTCTTCGCTCTGGTGTCGAGGCAAAGCGCGGCGTTGAGTTCTG
>DWLH01002504.1:0-10712 GCA_018249795.1 Heliconius telesiphe telesiphe | reverse complement strand
GCGCGCGCCTACTCGGGCCAGGTTAGTAGGCGGCCAGCTTCCCCAAGCTGACCGCCCTCTGGCTCGTTAGGGCGGAAGGCGGCGATCGTGTGCCGCCCTCCGGCGACCCGGTCTCTTGCGGCGGATGACGAGTTCGGCAGACGCCTCCCTCGCCCGCTCCTCCGTCTCCTTCTCGAGCACCACTGCCTTGCAGAAGGAGGAGACCGCATCCCACGACGTCTCGGCCACGACGTCTCGGATCACGGCCGGCAGGGAGAGGTCGTCCCCTCCAAGCAAGCGTCGGGCTCCCTCCCAGCAATCCGACACAGGTAACCCCCGAAGCAGCCATGCCCCGTGAGTACCTGTGTGGTGCGGAAGGTTAGGACGCCGTGACGCCACGCTAACCACTGGCGGAACACTGGACGAACAGCCTTGATCGTGAACCGGCCGGCAGATGGTGTCGCCAGCCGGCATTTCCACACTTCCATAGCGGCTTCCCGCTCCTCCTAGGCGCGTGCTTGGCTAGCCGGATCCCTAGACGCTAGGCCCCGACGCCGGCAATATACGGGCGGCAGAGAAAGCGCGTCCAGGTCCTACGGCATGACTCCAGTCAACATGCCACCTCACCGGAGATGGTCCGATAACCCCGTCTCACCCGAATGGCCACCACCCTCTGCGCACGTCGCAGCAGGGTGACGTTGTGCCGATCCAGGGCGTCCGCCCATACTGCTGACGTCGATATTGACGCCACCAACGATGATATTTGCATCTGGTGGTGGGCCCTTACGAGGAGCATGGAAGTATAATGCCTCGGACTTGTTTAGGGCGACTTCCAGCCCTAGCCGCCTAATGCGGCCTAATACGACCTCAGCCACCCCGACCGTCGCTAGGACCGCCGCCTCCCGGTAGGTCCTCTGCTGCGGCAAGACCAGCGTATCGTTGGCGTAGCAGAGGACCTTGATCCCAGCAATGGTGCCACCCCGCAGCACCGAGTCGTACCCGATGTTCCAGAGGATCGGACCCAACACCGACCCTTGGGGAACACCGGGCGACACCCCAAACTCCTGCCATTCTCCTCCAGGAGTCGGAAAGATCACAGACCTCCCGGACAGGTAAGCCCCGATGACGCGGCGCAGGTATGGAGGCACCCGGTGGTATATGAGTGCCTCCTTAATACAGGGCCAGGGCAGGGAGTTGAAGGCGTTGGCGATGTTTAAAGACACCGCGCGACCTGCGCGTGGGACTTCACCTCCAGTATGGCATCCACCGTCGAACGCCCCCATACTGTTGGTCCGAGAGGTCCGGACCTGTCCCCTCCAGATGGTGTTGCAGCCGCCTGGCTACAACACGCTCGAAGAGCTTGGCGATCTCGCTCAAGAGCACGATAGGCCTGTAGGCGGAGGCTGAATCCGCCGGGCGACCCTCCTTCTTGATGAGGACTAACCTGCCTGTCTTCCACCGCTGTGGAATTATGGCTTGAGTCAGACAGGCAGAGAATAGTCCTCGCACTCTGGGCCCCAGGGTGTTCAGGGCCAGAGTTAGCGCCCGGCCGGGGATGCCATCCAGGCCCGGGCCAGAGCAACACACCCTTAGCCAACTTTCCTCGACGTTTTTCTTTGACGACCTCCTTTAATTTGTTTAGTATCGATGCGTAGTATTCTCCGGTTATGTTTCTTCCCTTTTCTATGTAATCAATCAGTATTATACCCTCACAGTCCCAAAAAACCGATTGTGACACCTTGAATTTCTTTGGGTGGTGTGCCCTTTTTATGCCATTGCATGGATTCCTGTTTTGACTCAGGCTCAAGGTGATGAACCCATGTTTCATCTCCAGTAATAATCCGTTCCAAAATCTGTGCCGGTTCATCTCCACACAACTCCAAAAATTGCTTTGAAGCATCGACGCGCTGCTGTTTCTGAAGCGATGTGAGCGTTCTTGGTACCCATCTTGCACTGACTTTTGTCATACCCAGATGGTCATGTATGATCCGCAGAATGGTGGTATCTGATACTTCAACTAATGCAGATAACTGTTTTTTCTTTAAACGGGCGTCTTCGATGATGATGTGGTGGCCTCAACTGGCCTTCTAGAGCGAGGGTCATCTTCAATCGACTTTCAATCATGTTTAAAAAGATCATGCCACTTATAAATCATGGATTTACCAGGGCAATCCTCCCTCATCCTCCTCCGCCTCATTTAAAATGGTTTGGCCATTCTTTCTTTGCTTGGTAAGGATTTTTATCACGGCACGGTGTTCAATTTTCTCCCTAGTTTCAGTTTTCCTCCGGATTGACTTGTTTAGCAGGCGAATGTTCGTAAACGAATGACACAACAGGGCTGAAACTCTATTTATATACTAATGATGAGTCCCCAAGTAGTATGACATTAAGCGAGCGTCCCACTGTATCCCCTCCATTCCACAAACTTTTGGACCTCCCCTCGTACATATCTAGGCAGTTCTGACTCGTTAGGCCTTCTTCCTTTATACTTGGAACGTGCGCAAGTAAGATGTCTCACTACTAGTGAAGTCCCACTATCACTCACTCCCCCCGCAGCCGAGGGCGGGTCGGTGGACGCGACGACGGAGATGGTGGCGCTGGGGCTGTGCAACATGGCGTCGTCGCTGGTGCACTCCATGCCGGTGTCGGGCGCGCTGTCGCGCGGCGCCGTGAACCACGCGTCGGGCGTGGCGAGCCCCGCCGCCGGCCTCTACACGGGCGCGCTGGTGCTGCTCGCGCTGCAGTACTTCACCCCCTACTTCTACTACATCCCCAAGGCGTCGCTGGCGGCCGTCATCATCGCGGCCGTCGTCTTCATGATGGAGCTGCATGTCTTCAAGCCGATATGGCGGACTAAGAGTAAGATGCTCATGCTTTTATTTCGTCTCTAGTTACATATCTTTTGATTTTGGTTAAACAACAAATATTATAAAAAAACGTAAAATTCGATTTTGTCATAAATTTTCACGAAAGGAGTTAATTGCCCTCAGCTGAGTAGCCATTCAGTAAATATACCTACGTGTACCAGAGAGATTTCCTTATAATAATATAACTCTCTTTTACCCACCACTGCGGAAAACAGTGTTTGGATCAAACTCCATGAGAACTTGATCCACCTTTACTAGATTTTACAAATTGGTTAATAAGTTATTAATAATAACACATTTGACATTAATGCCGATATAACTACCAAAATTAAATTATAAAACACTAAACTCTAATCATTTTAAAAATGTATTTATGTTAACGTTCCTTGTTATTTATTTTTTTACTTGTGTTATGCCTACACTCGCTCTAATATAGCACGGTGTATTCGCTTGTGTGTTTGTTACACCTTGTTTTAGTTCTATGTATCTTTTTCGTATGATCGGATGTACACAAACGTTGGTCTGTAAATCAATAAATTTACTAAAAATAAAATATGATGAAGAGACCGTTGTACGCAGGGATGCAAGGGTAAAACTGCAAATGCGACAGTTATGGGTTCAATTCCCATTTGGTAAAATTAAATAGATATATCCAGAATTCGCCGGATAAATGGGAAACGGAAGTGTTTTAATGGAAACGGAGTGTCTTAACACTAGGTTTCCAAGTTCCCTAACCAGTTATGTGCAGGACACAACTAAAAAAAATGAACACATTAGTTATGACTAATGTATTCATTTTATATATGTATAATATGTGTATATCCGAACAGAGGTGGACATAATCCCGGGCGTGGTGACGTTCGGCGCGTGCCTGCTCACGCGCCTGGAGCTCGGCATCGTGCTCGGCATCGCCGTCAACCTGCTGTTCCTGCTCTACGCCTCCGCCAGGCCCGCCGTCAGGGTCACCAGCGTGGTGGTGAGTGCTGCATGTTTTGATACTACTAATGATCTTTCATTATATTTTTATTCAATAACTTTTCGGTCAATAGTGTATAAATTATGAACCCGTATTTATAAACCGCTCTCAAGTCTCAGATCGATCGAAAGAAACCATTTTTTCAGTTTTTTTTCGCAGATAGGTCAAAAAGTAAAGATATTTTTTGTTTCATCCATTTTTTTTTTATTTAATAAATTGAGAAATAAGACTTTATTAAGAAATAATAGTAAGTAGAAATAAAAGTTTATTGATTGAGAAATAATAATTCATCACTTTTTGAAAATGTGAATTTTTACGACACCCACCGGCTAGTGTTATTCTGCTTGGAAAAGCTATATAAACTTAACTAAACTAGCTTCACGCTTTATCCCTAACGGGGTAGTCAGAGAGGACGGAGCGCCAAACGCTACGGTCTCTACATACCTCTTTCGCCTCGTCCACTGTCATCAACCTCTTCATAAATGCCCTCCGGGTCCTCATGCTTTTTACGTGACCTTCCTCCAGTATCTTGAATACTTTGTTTTCGAAGGTTCAGGAACCGAGGTCTCCCTCTATCTCTTACCACTCACTTTTCCATCATAAATCTTTCATCACTCATTCGTTTTACACTGATTTTGCATTCCATCCTTTCTTCATCTCTTTCAAAAATAAGAACCTTTATCTTATTCGCATTGAAGCTTAGACCATTATTTTCACACCCTTCTTTCAGAGTGGTGACCAATGCCTGCTGCTCGCATTCTGATGATGCAATAAGCACTGCATCATCTGCGTACAGCAGGCAATTCACATTCAGTTTACCTACTTTCACTCCCATATCACTTTGTTTCACTCCTTGGAGACAGCTATCCAAATACACATTGAACAACCAAGCTGACATTTTTTTTTTATCGTGAGGAAATCCTACGTTTACGTAATACTACGTTACGGATACCGGCCCGAGTAGGGACTCGAGCGGGTTATGTGGAACTCGCGGACTGGCAGATGTAGGCCATCCGAATACCTACTAACACCTCACGGTGCTCCTCCTCGACCGCCACTGGCCGCGAGACGCGGGGACATTAGTCATCCGAGAAACGCGGCGGCGGGAGCCTGCAAGGCACGTCGCGGAGTCAAGTCACCCTCGACGGCCTGCTACGAGTAGCGCGCGGGAGCAGTCCTGCGCGCGCCTACTCGGGCCAGGTTAGTAGGCGGCCAGCTTCCCCAAGCTGACTTCCGCCCTAACGAGCCCTCTGGCTCGTTAGGGCGGAAGGCGGCGATCGTGTGCCGCCCTCCGGCGACCCGGTCTCTTACAGCGGATGACGAGTTAGGCAGACGCCTCCTTCGCCCGCTCCGCCGCCTCCTTCTCGAGCACCACTGCCTCACAGAAGGAGGAGACCGCATCCCACGACGTCTCGCTGCCGGCCATGGCCTTGACCACGGCCGGCAGGGAGAGGTCGTCCCCTATGACGTCGCGCAGTGCGTGACGTGGAGACACCCAGGCTGAGCACACCTCCAACTGTGACCAGTGTGCTGGCCCGTCCTATCGAGGCAGTCGTCGCAGTAACCAAGCTGACATGGCGCAACCTTATTTAACACCCGATCGGATGTAAAACCAGGGCGACATGCCAGCTCCTACTCGCACGCAGGCTGAGTGATCTCTGTAAAGAGACTTTACAGCCTGCAGCAAGGGTCCGCTCACATTATCAGAGACATGTACCACAATTCCGCTTCTATGGTTAGGACTGCTGTTGGCGACACTAAGCCCTTCCAGATTACAGTAGGGGTTCACCAGGGCTCGGCTCTTAGTCCGTTCTTATTCAATGTGGTGCTCGATACTGTCTCCGTTCACATCCAAGATCAGCCTCCATGGCTGATGATGTATGCCGATGATATAGCACTCATTGACGAGAACCGACTGATGCTGGAGCGTAAAGTGAACCTGTAGAAGGGTACGCTTGAGAACGGCGGTCTTAAACTAAATGTGTGGAAGACCGAGTACATGGCCTGCGGGAGCCCGGACTCGAGCACCATCCTTATAGGTCCTGAACCAGCCGTTAAGTCGGAAAAGTTCAGGTACCTTGGATCCGTTATGCACGATTCTGGAGGCATCGATCACGATGTCTATAGCCGGATAAGCGCTGCTTGGGCCAAATGGCGAGAGGTCACTGGTGTGGTCTGCGATCGCAGGATACCGCCCAAACTCAAGGGTCTGATATACAAGAGCATCATCCGACCGGTTCTTTTATACGGCAGCGAATGTTGGCCAGCACTATCTCGAAACTCTTTCTTGATATTCCTTTCTAGTCGGTGGGTGTCGAAGCTTCCAGCTTCTTATGCGGTAATTCGACTCCCAAGTCTGGACACCTCGTGTAGCTGCGCCAACCTGCGAACAGTCCCCTTATTCTAGCAACAACTAGATAGTCTGTTCCCAGATCAGAACCCCTAAGCACTCGTGTGTCCATGACTTGACTTCGAATACGCTGATCCACTAGGAATAAATCAATCATACTTTTCCCTTCCGTTCGCTCCCGTTTTCGTTTGTGGTCAAACATAGTGTTTGCTACAAACAAATTCCTTTTTCTTGTAAATATCCAATATAAACTTTCCAGCCTTCCAGTCATTGATTGCCCTATCGCTTGGTCTCAGTCACACAGACGACATCCAAATCTCTATCATTCATCACATCTAATAATTCATTCATCTTTTCTTCCATCCCTCCTCTTACATTCTACGTAGCTATTTGTAGCTCCGTCCTCTACCTCCCTCCGTTCCGGACATGGCGTGTTGGGTGGCGGACCCCACACTCCAGCGGGGATGCACTGGTGCGCGTCGCCTTGGGGGGGCGCCCTATCAGTGCGCTCTCGAGGTGCACGTGGCGGATGGAACGTTGCAGCCCTCATGAGGGCTGGCAGGGGTCGCTGCGACCAAGCCTTCCATCTTGGACCCCCAATATTTAATATTTATACATTTATTGAGCAACGCTACTTCTACTACAACTGTCCAACATGGAAGCACTATAAAAACACTTACCTCTATGAATGAGATGTTTAATAGGAGGATGAATGAATTACAGCTAGAGTTGAACAAGTCTTCTTCACCTATAACAACAACTACTTCGGCGGCCGACTTTAACAATTATAAAACTTTCACACTGTCGTCATTAAATGTAAAAATGGATCGTCAAGAGATGCATAGGTGTAGAAAGACATTGCTGTTTCACAGAGTTGCAGTGAAGAAATCGGAAGATGTTTTAGCAAGAATAGTTACTGTTATAGGTGACAATTTAGATTTAACTGACTTTTCCACTTCTAATATAAAGTCATCGTATAGGCTGGGACGTCCATCCGCGAAATCTCGTCCCATCGTCGTTAAGTTTTCAGATGTTACCACTCAGTTTGGAATGCAAAACCCGAATTGAGAGGGACAGGTGTTACGCAGTCAGAATTTCTAACAAAACCTCGCCACACAGCTTTCCTTGAGGCGAGGCAGTACTTTGGTAGTAGTAAGTGCTGGACGAGAGGCTGGATCGTTTTATCCATGTAATAACTTCTGACGGCACCAGGTATCGAATCGAGTATTCATCTGAACTGGAAAATTTAAAGAGTTCCAAGTCAGCGCATAACACTGTTTCGATTAATAAAACTGCACAAAAAATAACAGGTATACGTCTGAAATAACTTTGTATTTGTTTAGGAAAGGAAAGAAAAATACTTATTTAGAAAACGTATAAAAATGCTAATAACCAACCATCTTGTAAGTTTCGATATACTCGTATACGATATGTGAAATAAAAATCGATGAAATATTACAATTTTCAATTATTTTTTGTTACAGAATGCCTTATTGTCACTTATTTATAAGAGATTTTAGAAGAGATATACAATGTTGCGGACAATTTTTATGAATTTATAAAATTTATTATTTTTGTCATACAACATTTAAGGCTAAATAGGACTTACGCTGTAATGTTTATTTCATGTGCATTCTTGAGTCACCTGATGTAGAACTGTAATGGTCTGAACTCCCAACTATTCTTGAATAAATAATAAAATGTTCTCTTAGTAAAAGTTGCACAGCCGGATTTTCAGATATTCTCTATTCATATATGAAAATTGAAGATTTGGAACATTTGATGAAGAACGTCCATGTAGTTAGGTATGGGTGGGATTATTTAGGATCTAAGTTTTATTGACAACAAATTGTAAATGTGTGAAAATAATATAGGAAAATAAGCGAAGTTGCAGGCAGCAACCAGTTATATAATATAAAAAAAAAATCTCTTGCTAAAATACGATTATATTTTTATTTGTTACCTTTGTTATTGGCGTATTACGATGTACAACTGAACATAAATAAATTGATTTGAAAAATACAATGTACATTTTTTATAGAAGCTAAACATCTTATAGATAACTCTTATTAAATAAATTGACTTTATATATTTATTTGTTTCTTAACAAAACATTAAATTATATATTTTTTTATTTTCATTACCACACTATAAGGGAAGAAATATTTTTATTTTTATCTTATGTTTTATTATTCATGTATATAATTTTTTCTACTTTTCTTTAAAATACAAATTGTTATATAACTCAGGATGGAAAAGGATAGAATAGAGGAGCGTGACAGTGTGGAGATTCCGTCGATCTTTTACAGTAAGCCACTGCAGCCTAACGCGATGCTGACTGATGTAATCAAATTTCTTTAGCCCAAAAATGAACCTAATAAATAGATTTATAATATTAAATTTATAATATTACATAACATAGTATCTAGTAAATAATTTAAGCTTCCCGCGATATCCTGGTAAGTCTTTGTTCGTTCTTTTGATAAAATTAAAATGATATGGAACATAATAAATTGTGAAACTGGAAAAGCTAAGGATCGTAACTTTGAATTTAAATTAAAAATTGACAATAATTTAACCAGCTCCGACCAAGAATTAAACAAATACTTTTGCATGTGTATTTGAAAAATTCTTTGCTGATATTCCAGTTTCAACAACCGATACACTTACATCCTCCACAACCGTCGCCGAATCATTACTTAAGGAGAGCGTTCATAAATGTATACATTAGTATATTTTAAATGAAAATCAGTCAATTCAAGAGACACCGTTAAGATATTTAAGTCCCTAGATATCAAGTCATACCTATATTTAAATCGGGTACATTGGGTTTAGTACATCAGATCCTAATAATTTTCGGCCCGTTTCTACACTACCCTCGTTTAGTAAGATTTTTGAAAAAAATATTCTAAATCAAATATTACTGCATTTTAATTCACACAATCTCATGCACGATAAACAGTATGGTTATACTAAAGGTCGTTCAACTACAGATGCTGGTATAGGTCTTATAAAGAATATATATGAGTCCCGCTACGTTCAAATTTTTATACGTTTTTTAAATAAGTATTTTTCTTTCCTAAGTGTGGAACAACACTTTAAAAATGTTTAAAAATATTTAAAAAATAGTATTCTCCCTTGCCAAACGATAATTCTTAGAAATTATCTTTGGGTAGCGGAAATTTGTAAAAATCTCCTTACAGAGATGCTAACAACATAAATAAGTTGTAACAAGCGTATAAAAATTTCGACGTAGCTCGATGAGAACGTATGGCTTAGTGGTCAGAGCGCCTGGTCGGTTTCCAGTAGGCGCGAGTTCGAGTCCCGCTACGTTCAAATTTTTATACGTTTTCTAAATAAGTATTTTTCTTTCCTAAGTGTGGAATAACACTTTAAAAATGTTTAAAAATATATATGAGGCTTGGGAGGGATCGCAGGATGCTCTTGGCATGTTTTGTGATATTTCCAAAGCCTTTGATTGCGTCAAGCATTCAATATTGGTCATGAAGGTATGCTACTACGGCATAAGAGGACGTGCACTCAATCTTCTGACCTCTTATTTAGCTAACGAGGGTTTATGTAAATGGCAAGAAATCTCCTGGTTCAGGAGCATGTGCAATCAGCATGGGGGTCCCACAAGGGTCTATTTTTAGAACACTTAACACGAAAGTTGTTAAAGCCGATGTACACTTGAATGGTGAACCTGTAGATCTTGTCGATTCTACGGTATTTACGACCCCATAGACTCCAAATTACAGTGGGGACCCTATATTGATGGATTGGCGAATAGACTTAGCTCCGCAGCTTTCGCGGTCAAAAAAATTAGATCATTAAACGTAGAAACGGCTCGACTTGTTTACTTCAGCTACTTCCATAGTATTATGTCCTATGGGATTTTACTTTGGGGTAATGCAGCCGGTATTCAACCAATATTTGTCCTACAGAAGCGAGCTATTCTTAAGGCAAAAGTTTAAAGAAATTTATCTATTGACAGTTGCATCTCAATATATTTTTGAAAATGTTATGTATGTTAAAAAAACATTAATGATTTTACCAAAATTGGTGATGTTCATAATATTAATACTAGAAATAGGCTTAATCTTAGTGCATCTGTAACGCTGTTGCAATAAATCCGCAATTCTTTTATAGGACAATGTGTACGCTTTTATAATAGGATCCCAGAAAACATTACAGAATTTTCTATATCACAATTTAAAAAAAATGTGAGAAGGCGTACAAAATTGATTTAAAAAAAATAAGTCCCGCCTCATTTCTTGCGCCGGTTCTTCTAAGGTCTGAGGCATTAACTTTAGTGAACTGGTGGTAAATTATTGACGTTCAAAAAATGAAGCATGTAACTGCTTATTTTGAATAAAATGATTTAAATAATAATTAGAGTGAGTAACAGTAGTGCGTCCCGTAGTCGGAGGGCGGCGTGCGCTACGCCCTCGCGCGCGTGGACCGCGCGCTCGCCTTCCCCGCCGCCGAGTTCGTGCGGCGCGCGCTGCGCAAGGCGGCCGGCGACGCGCCGCTCGTGCTG
>DWLH01002503.1:0-10712 GCA_018249795.1 Heliconius telesiphe telesiphe | reverse complement strand
GATAATCCAGAAATTCGCAAAGGTTACTTTCCGTAGACTTACGAGCTACAAATCCATGTTGTTCCGGAATTATGAATGGTCGAACTATTTGTGAAAATGTGTCATAAATTATTCTCTCAAATAATTTAATTAAATAATTTAATTTAAGATATTCACATAAACCTTTTAAAATACATGAATATAGAAGAAAATCAGAATTTTATACTCTGTCAAAGTTACCCCCATCAAATAGGTAACTTTGACACACAAAGAACCATTCATAAAAGGGCAGTCATAATTATACTTCTTATAATCTAGTTAACTTTGGGTCATGTTTTTATTAAACAATGGTATATCCACTGATGTAATAAAACAATAATTCCACAGTTCATTTTTATATTACAAAAAAATGGGAAATCAGTCTAGAGCATATGGTATTTGTAAACTATATATTTTTTATTTGCATAAAAAATACTTAAAAACACATTTACAAACAATAGAAAACTTTTAGGCAAATTATATAAAGAAAACAAGCCAAAATAATTTAAGCAAACAAAACAATTATCCAAAACCGCCATCAACTATATAGAACGCAGGCTCTTTTACTGGCATCTAATGGAGATACATCATCAAATTTCAGATAGCAATTTATTTAGTTTGTTGTGTTTGTTTGATTAATTGTGCTGATGTAACATTATCTTCATCTATATTTATGTTTTTACTTATACGATGTACTTATGTGTGACTTCCTCACAAAGTTCTCCGCTCCCTTAACATTCAATACTTGTTAACATTTGTGTTTAGTCCTCTACGTAATTTTTTATGTAAATATATTAGATATAACAAAATTAAATTGTAACCTAACACTTTTGTATTATATTTGTTATTACTAACCCTCTGTGTTGTATATAATGTATATATTAATTTTATTTTTTTTATTCTTATCTCCATCTATTTTTTTTATTTTTATCGTACAACCTCCTTTGTGTTTACTCCACACAATGTGACATTGGTGAAGTGATATGTGCTCTACTGGCAGGCTCGGAACACCATAATCAAAGAACCATACCATACCATACAATTTTATAAGAAAAAGAAATTCCAAAATATTGTCTTTATGTAATATTTGTTTTTGTTGATTTTTACAAAAGTGAGTACCTACCCTTTTTTGAAGTCTGTTAAAAATTTAAGTTATTGATTTTAGTATTATCATCTTATTTAATTCATTTATTAATCCTTTCATAATATACAATATAATGGGGGGAAAGTACAAAAACACAACTCAACAGGTAGGAGTTGAGGAAGTGCACCTTATATCATTAGCTTATCGGAATACCTTGATAGTACACCACTAGCTTTATATAAGTAGTGACTATAATATTTAAAAAAATATCCCCTAGCCCCTTAATATTTATTAGTTGTCTCCTTTCATAATCAACTCAGCAATGCCATGAGGTGATCATTACAAAGTGCTAACATTTGATCATTACAAGAAACTATGTGAAACAAACAAAATATTAATTTAGAATAAATTTTATATGCAACTAAAAACTCACAATGCATATGCTTCATATGTAACTCCATATGAGGAGATTTAAACTTGCCAATTCAATTATGTTCTTCATTCTTATCGGGCTTTATTCAAATTTTCATATGGTTATTACAACTTTTTTGTTACCACTTTTTATAAAATTCTCCAAATCCAATAAAATTATATAAATTTCAATGAGTTTTCATTTTATGTGAGATGTATTGCATGCAAATGTAACGCAGCAAGACTAGATTTTTCATAGTTTTAAAATATACTAACTTTTATTAAATTTCATTTATTTAATTATTAAATGCGGGTGATATCTCAGATATCTAAATTGAAAGCCTGTTTGTAACATAATATCAACAACATAACAATTACATACTCCACTAAGTGCAAAAGTAAGTGATCTGCGTCATAATAGCGTTTCGGTCCCACATAACTACGTAATAACTAAATATTTTCTAAGCAAACGATAAAAGCAGTGTATATTTTATATGATCTTAAATATGTATATGTATCTATCTATAAAGCAGACATACCGGAAAGTTAGGTCCAGCATAGGGCCGTGGAGGCATCGGCGAACCTGGTGGTTGTGCTGGCCCTGGATAGCGTTGCTGTTGAGGTATTCCGGCAGTGGGAGGCGCGGGGCTAGGCCCCGGCCCTCCGGTGGGGAAGCGTTGTGCCATATTCACAGGACTGCACTTTCTTGGATCATTTACCTTATAATATTATCATTAAACTTCAATGGAAAATCTAAGTGTATTTATTTTTATATTCATGTAAAATTAATTAAACTATTACTTTAAACCTCAATGAGAAACTAGCACTTATTCTACAGTTTTGACGTTAACGATACGAACGCAGTAGACAGAGACGCCTTCCTTCATATATTTTTAATGCGATTTTGACATTTTGAACGAGTTAGGCATACAGATAAAATATATATACTAGCACAGACTATAATTACTTATATCTTAGATAGATCATTAAAGATCTCATCACGAAATCTCGGAAACTACAAATGCTAGATGTCTAAAAACTTGTATGTACGTTATTAATAGAACGAAACAACAACTAAGGGGTTGTCTTTGAGGTTGATAGTTTATATGAAACTTCGGTACTCCAAGCGCTAGGAGTCTCAAATTTTGGATGGACATTATTTGTATATCCTAGGTGCTCACTAAGACGCAATATTCTAACCATAAGGGATTGTCTTTAGGGTTAATAGCTTGTATGAAACTTTGTTACTACAAGTCTCAAATTTGGCATGTGGGTGTTTCAACTTCTCCGATACACACAAATTGCAAGATTTTCCGACTCATTTATAGTAAATTATTTAAATAAGATGAATATCATATTAAATACTTAATTAAATAAAAAACAAGTAGACTAGATAATTTTCTTAATTAAGTGTTTAAAAATATATTTAAAAAAAAAACGTTTAAAAACTGAATATTTTACGTGTCTTTTTAGTGTATAGCTAATTTCTTTTCAAAAACATTCGTAATTAAAGTACTTTTTACTTTTTGTATTTTTTACTACTTTCAATGAAATAAATCTATACTTTTATATAGAGGTGGAAGCGTCAGCGTTCCTTTTACGGGAACAGCATATAGGGTAAAGTATTTAAAACCCATACCTAAAGAAATTGATCAAGTTACCTCAACAGTTTAGACGTAGGATTTTTTTTATTTCACGATGTTTATCCATACTTGTATTTCGTGTGACGCAGTTACGCATAGATACCAATAACCTAAACACATGATTCTACAAAAATACTACTAAATAAGCAACTTTGAACTTTGCCACCAATACCTACGACTCGATTTCGGAATGAGGCGTATGCGGCGATTTCCCTTTGATAGGTTTATGTGTCCGTGCGTCGTTCTTGACAAATGGCGTTTTATTTTACAACGATAATTTTATTATTTATCTTGTTTGGAAAAATCACTTTCTCATTTTTGGAAAAAAAGAAATTGTATAAGGCTTTTATAGAGTAGTTAAAACTGTGAACTGTGATAAACACTCTGTTTATGTATAATAAAACAATAAAAATATTTTGTCTGTACATTTAGTAATTTTGACTGAAATGGATATAGGGGCACTTAAAAAGAATAATTTCTTGTCTGTCTTTCTGACTGTCTATCTGTCTGTCTGTATGTATGATCGCGCTATTCTCGGAAAGTACTGAACCGATTTACTTACAACTTTCACCAATTGCTTTGTTTTAACTCAACAAAACATTTGTTTATTTCATCAAAATCGATTTAATAAAAAAAAGTTATCGTCATTTGAATGTACCCAAGGCACGAGTTTCCCTGCGAATATATAACAACCTATATCTATAAATCAGCTTCACGCTGTATCCCGCACATAACAGGGTAGGCAGAGGAAACCTAGTGTTAAGACACTCCGTTCCGCACTTTCTGCCGAATTCTGGAGCCTATATTTATACTTATAATAAATTTGTATTTTTAACGGTATAATCTATATTAAGTAAAACGTCATTTTAGATCATTATAATTACCTATATATTAAGCAAAATTTAACATAAAATTTATTTTCTATAAATAAAGCACTATTTTCTAAATCGCGCTGGTAAGATTCTTGGCTAAAGAATGACATTTGAAACGTCTTGGTTATATGGTCGTTGATAAATTAAATATTTTTAAAGCATATTTGTTCATAGTACAAATAATAAAGTAAACAAAATTGAATTGTTGGTGAAGGTTACCTTCATAAATCATAAAAAAATCCAAAAAATCCTTATAGAAATTATGATAATGTAGTAAAAAAATCATATTAAAGTCATTATAGTTGTCAGTTAAATATATGTATTAAATCAATAATCATGTAGTTCTAGCGGGCGAAGCCGCGGGCAGGTCGCTAGTAATAATAATAAAAACTAAATTAATAAGTAATAATAATTTTGAAACCGTCCAAGCAGTGGCGTAGCGAGCGTAACTCGCGCCCGGTGCAAAATACATTTTCAGCGCCCCCCAAACGAACATCATATAATTGTATATATAAAATGACTTCCAATTTAATAAATAAATAAAGTAAAAAAACAATAACAAGACGAAATGAATTTAAGATGATATATATGGTCCTTAACTCCTTACACATGAAATTGGCGTTTGGGAAATACAAAAAGGGAAATGGGAAGAACAAAAAGTCGAATATTTTGTAATATAATATATTTATTTAATCAAAGTATGTACCTTTACTGCACTTTTGCCATCTCATGAGTAGTTCATTGATCCCTTTACTAAAAAAAACCATTCGGACGGGAATCAATAAAATCTTTGAAGGCGGTTTGGTCTGCCCCTTCGAAGTTGAATTTATTCCCAGAAGTTATCCAAATTAAAAAAAATGGTAATCTGTTGCTGCAAGGTCAGGGGAGTACGGTGGATGTCTTAGATATTCCAATTAAAGCTCTTCTAATTTCGTAACATTCATAACACACAAAAATTTCAGTTTTAACAGAAAGACCAACATCTATAGCCAATTCTTCGGATATTTTGCGGCGTCTTCTTACACGTATTATTATATGAATATCCTATTTCGCAAAGAGACTTTTCTAAAAAGAGAGAAGAATTTTTTCTATTGCCTATTCACAGAGCTTGTCTCGAATGTCAGCCAGGCGCTAGTGATTCAAGATCATGTAAAAATTCTTTAAAATAAATTTTAGGATCTGAGCAGCACACGACCAATCTCCTTAAAATTTCATACTAGAAATGAACTAAAGTTATGAAACTAAAAGTTAATATATTTTGCAACAGAATTATAGATTCACTTCTGTAGTGGTAATGTCCTGTGTAAATTTTTATAATAGTTCTACTATATTGTTAAGAAGCATCACCATTCTTCGAGATCGGGTCGATACGAGCGCTTTTTCATGAGTCTGGGACTATGCCGATTGAGTAAGACTGCCGAAACAAACGCGTTAGCACCGGTGTCAGCTCAGGAGCACATGAACGGAGCACTAAAGGAGAGATGCCATCTGGCCCGCTCGACTTGTGGATGTCCAAAGAAGACAGAGTTCCTCTAACAGCTTTTTGGTTGAACTTAACCTTAGGCATTGAGCTCTGGAACCGCGGATGTTCGGCGGCGTTGTTCCTTGGTCATTTAAAGTTGAGTTTGTGGCAAAGACAGCGCCCAGGAGATCGGATTTCTCTTTCGCCGTATGGACCAAGGTGTCATTTCCTTTGTGTAATGGTGGAGATGAATGAAGCCGAACGATGGCTTTTTTATGGAAAAGGACAAGGCAAACGAGCGTTCGGGTCACCTGATGGTAAGTGATTACCACCGCCCACGACCCCGTGAAACTCCAGAGGAGGTACAGGTGCGTTGCCGGCCTTAAAGGTGGGTTGGGTTGCTCTGGCAATTTGCCACCAGTAGAACCAAGTCGGTAACAGTAGCGGCACAGGTACTAGGATCATCGGAAGAGTAGCAAACCTGACCCCAGGGATAAAATAAGTAAAATGTACGCGTTCCATCCCAATCAGCTGACATGTAGTACCGTACAAGCTTTTTTGTGTGTTCTCCATACAACGTGATATTGGCGAAGTGATTTTATGCTTAACTGGCACGCTCTGAACGCCATATTAAAAGAACAGAACGAAGCTTGTTGAATAAACGTCGTGAAATTGGCCGCGGCTTCATCACATCTTCTGAATCTATAATGCCAGGAATGAGGTCGGTGAGAGGAGAGTCGTCCGCCTTGACGAGTTTGGCGAACTTTTTTAAATTTATGATGGTTTAACAACTCGTAAATGGCGCCCCTCCTCGAGCGCATACGTCTAGAAGCCAATATATACTCGTACATGCCAATTCTTGACATCAGAGATGCATTCTTTCACCCTACACCGAAAGCCAAAAGTACTATTTAGTTTGTAAAGGTTGTATACACGCTGCAATCTCAAGAGTTAGTTCACTTTCTTCTTTGGCTTAAATATGGTTTTATTGGAAGCTTTTCTTAAGATGTTGCCGATCCTGTCCGTAACCCCCTTCATACGTGGTAGAAGTGCCGGTTGTCTTTCTACTGTGGGTGCATGAAACATGCATCGTCATAAAGTCTAGCGTAGGTATTCAGCTTCACAGAGTTGATCCAAAAAACCCTCTTTGAAATAAAGATTTGCCAACAAATAAGTAGGCCAAAGCGAACAAATGAAAATATTAATAATTAATAATTAATTCCCTCGAATGGGGATCGAAACTATAATCGTCGCGTTACTATCACACCCTTGTGCCCTTGAGCCACGACGGCCTTACTCTAATATTCGTTTTATGGAAATGACTAGGCAAACGAACGAACGAGTCCCCTAATGGTGATCACAACCACTTACGACTCTGTGTAACTCCAGAGGAGCTACATGGGCGTTGCCGGCCTTTAAGGTGGAGATATACGAGCTTTTTGAAGGTACCCGTGTCGTATCGATATTCTACAGTTTTGTGGTACGTGGAAGGCTTTAAGAGGAATGCTTTATAAAATTAATGTCACGAGAAATAAGTTTGTTAACAAGGTTTTCTTAATAGTTAACGCGCAAACTTTTATTTCTTTTAGGGGTTGAATTGAACCAGGTTTTTTTTACCCCATAAATATTCACAAGTGATGCCTTAACAGAACACACAAGTTTATTTTGATACTAGTTGAAGTTATTCCAAGAAACATCAGCGTGGCCGGAATATCGTCTGCATAGTAACGTATGTTAGCAATAGTTCGCATCCTTTAATATGTCTTTGTATGTAAAAGAAACAGCGTAGGGGATAGTACACAGTCTTGGGGAACACCAGCGTACATGGGCATATATTCGGAGTAGAAACTGTTGACAACTGATTGATGCTGCTGAAGAATACAGAGCTCGCTGAATAGCTTTTTATCTGAACTTAACGTCTTGTAATGCTCTGGAAATGTAGGATGCAATGTCGTTGTTCCAAATTTACGAGTTCCGAATGCGTAGCTCTCAATTTTCTCACAGATTTTACCGATATGTTTAGACCTTGTTCTGGCAATTTGCTAGCTGGACCAGTGCCTCGGCCCAAATTTGATTGAAAAATATTTTTACCTCTATATAAAATAATCTTGGTCGACACTATGTTAAAACCCTTGTCCCACCTATCAGCTTTTCCTATCAGCGTCTCTTAGTTTTACGCTGTATCCTATAACTAGCAGGGCAGACAGAGGGAGCCTCGTATTAAGCTGCACTCCGCCTCCCACGTTCCGTTTACTTCTGGAGGCATTGTCTGATGACTGACGGAACTCAACGGCGAATTATATTTCTTTTTCCTATTTCTTGAACCCTTGTATCGTATTTTTTTTAGAAAACTTCGATTTCTTTCCTGTTTTAAACAATTTTTCTTTCTTTTGCTTCTTGTTCTACATGTTGATTGATATTTTCTCGTGGACATTTGTTGGTAATAAATAAGTGTAATGTATCTCTTTACTTTTATACTGTACAGTATTTTTCTTCTCAGCAGACTTTATTGTATTTATATTTAACTGAGAATTTATTTTTCGTAATATTGTAGATTTTCTCCAATTTTTACTTGATTTTAGTTGGTTCTGTGAAGTGAGTGAGTGAGTTGGTCACTTAAGGTTGTTGGATCTCTAGCTAACTATTAAAATCTGGAAAATATCCAAAAACTGGGATACCGAAATTTAATGGTTCGGTATTTTGACCCCTAAAAAACATTTCGTACATTAGGCATTAACTCAACTTTAATAAAATGATCATCGTTTCTAAAAGACCACTGGGGGCTATTATAAATTTATTTTAGTACTGATTGACATTTTCACGAGAAAGTCCTGCACGGCCGGAGTATACAGCGTCCTCTGTGCTATGGTCTGTATAGCAATGTATGCTAGGTTCCTCTAACATGTCATTGATATATAGAAAAATCATCGGGTCGGAAAGAAAGACCAACCGGTGATCCTTACATAAACCAGGAGCTGGCTATTTTCATTTCCTCGCTCTCGTAACGGGACAAAGCGCGGCGTTGAGTTCCACCACTCAACACTCAATACTCCTAAAATTAGGCGAAAAATGGGTAACATAGGTGCCTTAATGCCAACGAAGTATCTTAACACTAGGTTGGGAACCTAGTGTTAAGAAACTTCGTTCTCTCTACCTAATCTAAAAAAAATATAATAACATTTATTAAATTGCCAGAGCAAGGTCCGAGCATATTGCCAGAGCAAGGTCCGAGCATATTGCCAAAATCGGCGAGACGCTTGAGCGCTACCCGTCGGGGAAGTTCTGGGCGCTCTCCAAGGCTCCAGGCCGATCTCCTGGTCGCTGGATTTTAGCATTTATTGCTATGCAGATGATAGCAAAGTGGACGCTGTTTACTCCGGCCGCGCAAGTCTTTCTCGGAAAAACGTTGAACAGTGCCGAAATAAACTTATGTCTCATGGGGAGAAAGGAACTTAGTTCTATTTAACCCTCTGAAGATACAAGTTTGCGCGTTAGATTGGGAACCTAGTGTTAAGATACTTCATATACCTAATTTAAAAAATCAAAAAAATATATAATAACATTTATGTAAAAACAAATGTGTTTTGTTAAAATTAATAGTCTACAACAGAAAATCACAAAAAGTGATCAGTAACCCGTCAGGAATGAATCCCTATCAAGACCAGTTATATAATAATTAAATATATTTACGCAATTGTAAATTGCTTTAATAGTTCAAAAAGTATACGAGTATGTTTTTTTAACATGTAATGAATGTAACAAATATAAAATTGTCAATAGTGATTGATATATTGATACTGGGCGCGGCAGTAAGGGGAGTGTTTGGAAGACTGGTGATACGATAAATGGGATTTTTTTAGTGGTTAACGCGAAAACTTGCGTCTTCAGTTCCTTTACTCCATGAGGAGATGTTCTCGAGGGATGCCTCAACAGAAGACACAAGTTTATTTCGGCACTGTTCAACGTTTTCCCAAGAAAGACTTGCGCGGCTGGAGTCAACAGCGTCCACTGTGCTATCATCTGCATAGCAATAAATGCTAGAATCCTCTAACATGTCATTGATATGCAGAAGAAACAGCGTAGGGGACAGAACGCAGCCTTGGGGAACGCCAGCATTCACGGGCATATGTTTGGACCAAAAACCGACAGCAACCTTGATGCTACGCTCAATGAGAAAGCTGGCGATCCACTTGCATAAATTCTCAGGAAGCCCATAGGATGGAAGTTTAGCAAGGAGCGCCCCATGCCACATTCGATCAAAGGCCTTCACCATGTCCAAACTAACTGCCAGGTCCTCTCCCCTGCTTTTAATAGCCTAGCGGTGGCTTAGGTAAACCAGAAATTTGTTATCCTCTAAATAAATCAAGAGCTGGCTATTGATGATGCTCTCCATGACTTTTGAGTAGGGAGGTGACAGCAATAAGCCTGTAGTTAGATGGAACGGAACCATCGCCTTTATTCGGGATCGGGTGGATAAGAGCGTTCTTCCATGAGTCTGAGACTACGCCGACTGAGTAAGAGTGCCGTATCAAACGCGTTAGCACCGGTGTCAGCTCAGGAGCACAAGAACGGAAAACTAAGGGAGAGATGCCATCTGGCTCGTTCGACTTCTGGATGTCCAAAGAGAACAGAACTCGCCTAACATCTGTTTGGTTGAACTTAACCTCAAGCATTGAGCTCTGGCACCGTGGGATGGTCGGCGGCGTTGTTCCGTGGTCATCCAATGTAGAGTTCGAGGCAAAGAGAGCGCCCAGGAGCTTTCTCTTTTGCCGTGTGGACCAAGATGTCATTTCCTGTGCGTAATGGAAGCGAAGGCTGGCTAAAATTGCCAAGTGCCGCCTTTGAGAGCACCCAGAACTGATGAGTTCCGGACGGATAGCTCTTAAGCTCCCGCTCTCACCCTCCTCGGGCACCACATTCATTCCGCCCTCCTCTAACTTCACACCAACTCCACTCTTCTCAAGCTAATCAAACTGATAGCCTTATGGCTTGCACAGTCTATCTGTGAACCTTTGCCTTTATACAAAGGCACGATGCAGTCATTGGTGAGGTGCAGTCACCTCACCATTAATATGTTCCTCCCCTGATTTCCAGCATAAATTAGCTTCACGCTGTATCCCGCACACAGCAGGGTAGGCAGAGGGAACCTAGTGTTAAGACACTCCGTTCCCCACTTTCTGCCGAATTCTGGAGGCATTGCGTGTTGAGTGGCAGAACTCAAC
>DWLH01002502.1:0-10713 GCA_018249795.1 Heliconius telesiphe telesiphe | reverse complement strand
TATTTTCTCATAGGGTAGGTGAGAAATTTGCATGAACAACAAATAGACTATACATATTTTTGAATTTACATTAATAGACAAAAAAAAACGATAAAGTACAGAATAACTCAATTTTTTTTTATTGTATCCAGCATATAGCAGAGTAGGCAGACGGAACCTGGGAACCTTGTGTCAAGACACCCCCTTTCCATTTAGACACTTCCGTTCCCCACTTTCCGCCGAATTTTGAAGGTATTGCATATTGAGTGGAGTAATTTTGCCTCATTACCAGAGCAAGGAAATTGAAAATAATAAATATAATTTCATTCTCTTGGTGGGAATCAAACGCACAACCTGTCACGCTGATGCCTTTACGCCACGACGTCATCTCTACCTACATATTTTTAATTGTACTTATAACCTCAGTTCTAGAGGCTTAAAAACATCCTAAGCCTAAAGATAAATTCAGATAATATTTCTACCTCTAATCTCACAATGACATGAAACATGGCCACCCGAATGTTTCATCTTTGATGTCCCCGCGCGTGACTGCCTCAAAGGCGGGGCCTACTTTTGATACTACGGCTGTGTCTACGATCAACTAAAGATGCCTCTCGTATTAACAACTCAGTTACACCAAATCCTTATAAAATATTCCTACATAAAACGAATTCATATTTTTTGTCTCGGAGTTAGTCTTAAGAAATTTCGTCTGGAGAAATTTAACTTAGTTGATCTGAAGTAAAAGAAGAATAATATGATTTTCTCTTTTTGATGTGATTTTTTTTTCTATTCCGAATTTAGCAGAGAAAGTAACGGAACTTAATGTTAAGACATTGCGTTCCCCACTTAACATCCAATTCGAGACATTCCGTGTTGAGTGGCGGAAATCAACGCCGCGCTTAGTGAACCGGCGGCGGAAAATATTTTAATTTTAGAAGGCGCGTTAAAATTTTTATACGTTTTCTAAATAAGTATTTTTCTTTCCTAAGTGTGGAATAACACTTTAAAAATGTTAAAAATATTTAATAAATTGCATTCTCTCTTGCCAGACGATAATTCTTAGTAATTATCTTTGGGTAGCGGAAATTTGTAAAAATTTCCCTACAAAGATGCTCACAACATAAATAAGTTTTAACAAGCGTATAAAAATTTCGACGTAGCTTGATGAGAACGTATAGCTTAGTGGTCAGAGCGCCTGGTCGGTTTCCAGGAGGCGCGGGTTCGAGTCCAGCTAAGTTCAATTTTTTATATGTTTTCTAAATAAGTAATTTAATATCATTTCCACTAGCTCGAACCCATATTTGTCGCGTTCAGAGTCATCATAATGCACTGAATAACAAAACGCCCATTGAGAAATATTCCGCTTATATTAATATTAACTATTTTATACATCAAAAAAGCCTGAAATTACTGAGTGCTTTTTCATTTCCTGCAAGTTGTTGACCTTGATATACAATAATTATTTGCTATTTCTACGTATAATATTAGAACTTAGAATACGTAAAAGAACCAAAAAGTTTTTCATAAAGTACAAAACAACCATATACCTAAACGTATTATCTGCGTGACGTTAAAAGCCATGTAAATTTATTAGCATTTTATGACAAATCGATTATAAGCCTACGCGGATACTATTAGTTGATAATCTTTATAAATAACACAATCGTGACTCGTGAGGATAACCAGAGGTCAATGCTTCAAGTCAAGCCTCATTACGGGTAAGCTTCTTGTGTACAGGAATAAGATGATTCGTACAAATACCTTTCTCTATTCCATTCGTATTATCATTGTGTGTTAATTGGCGAAACTCAACGCCGCGCTTTGTATTGCCAGAGTAAGGAAATGCTGGATCAAAACGCTCAATATATTGCTTCCTTTTTTCTTTAAATAAATAATCAAAACAGCTTTTTTACAGTGTCATATTATTATTATTTCGTCATATCTACTCCGTCAGTGATGATGAGTGATGAGTGGGGAATCTCTATGTAGCGTGTCTGAAAGCGCGTTTTAGTTACATATTATTTAAAGCGGAGATCAAACCCACAACCATCGCGTTCACTTCCACTCGCTGTCTCACTATGAAGGCCGCATCCTATTGCTAAAGTCATCTCGTTCTACTAAAGAAACCACCACAAAGAAACAACGCTAAAGCTAAAGCATCGCAAAAATATAATATTTTTTATATAACTATAATATTTTACTGATCAAATTCGATCGATCGATTAATATTTAGTTTTTTTATTACATAATATAAATTTTAGTGTCTCATCTGTTTGTAAATACATTAAATAGTTACGTCATACATATGTATATGTATATTACTTAACTAATCGTCTGTTTATAAATTAATCGATTTTAAATAAATATTTTGTAATCTAAATGTCAAGCGATAATGATCTGTAAGTTATAAAAAAAATAAAAGTGCTTTAAAACATTTCAAATGTAATTAGAACGTCACTTATACGTGTGAAATGGAATAAGTAGTATTTGTTTATTCTTTTCGTGTGGAAAGTAAAAGATTTTTTTTTTTTTGTAAAAAATATTGAAATAGAAATGTGCCCTAAAATGTATTGTTGGTTTTAAAAGGGCGGCGTGATCCTGAATTTTCTTATGCGTGGATCATAAAAAGCTTTTTTTTAAAATATTTTTATAAGACTTACTTTGAGTATTCATTATATCCATATATAGCTACTTAGCGTGTTAGTAACAATATTTAATATCTTATAAGTTATGAAAGTTGACGTTAGTTAGTAGACTATTTATTTCATTAAATAGCATTATTAGATTTTTAAAAAAAAAATAATCAAATCTCCAAATAAATTATATGCCATATTGTAATTAAACCATGTAAAAAGTTGGAGACTAGATTTTTCTAGATAGAACCTAGAAATTTAACCTTTAGATAGTAAAAATAATTAATTGTAATATGAATCAATATTATTTTCACCTTTTATTTTTAGCGGTTTTCCAACATATCTTATTAGTATGAATGTAGGGCGGCAACTGTCTATCGTTGGTCGGTTCCGTAACCATCTCAGGTTTGTCGGACTTAACAGGTTTTTAACTAATCAGTGCTTGTTTCCATTGTGTTTTTTTTTATATACTAATAAAATCAAGTCAAATAAATTCTATAATACAGTATATTAAAAGTGTGTTTGTTAGAGAACTCTTACAGCAAACATACAAATATCTCATAAATAAAATAGTTTTTTTTCGTCTTTGAATACGGCGATTCCGAGAGTCAAAACATGAAACGCTGATTCGTTGCATGTTTTGACAAAAATTGCTGTAGCTATAGGTATATAGCTCAGGACCAGCATATGAAAACTTATATACTAAATATATATTAGTTAGTAGTAAGTTTAGTTATAGTAAAGCCTAAGTATACAACATCTTTAAATAAATAGTAGCTTGTATGTTATTCTGATGTATAACCTATATTACTGTAAAGTTTCATCTAAATGAATTCAGTAGTTTTTGCGTGAAAGTGCCTTACAACATTTTACATTTTTATATTAAATTGGATAGGCTAAGTCTATTAATATATGTCTAATTAATAATTATTATATTATATTTTATCTTCAAGATAATTTTAATACAAATATCGTATCGTAAGTAACAATGTAACTGGATAGATCACGCGTCGAGTGAATGGTTCCTCATTCTCTAAGCCAACACGGCAGGTTGGTAGGAACGGTTTTAAAATTTTTATTCTCTAATTATGCAAGTGCGACATTCATCGCGTGTCAAGGTGAGCGCGTCTGCCGGTGTCAAGTACAATATGTCACGGTGCGACATTTAAGTAAATACGCCTGTTCACGATGCGTTTTTTTTTTGTAGTTTTTTTTTTGGCTTTATTTTTTATGTATCGGTTCATCGGTCATTACTGTTTTGTGGGAAAAAACGTTAAACGGCTTTTTTGATTTTATGTATTATAATTGTGCATTTGATTTTCCCATGGAAAAATATATTTTTTTTGTTTAAAATATTTTTAAATTTTCCAGAACCAGAAAAAAGAAACAAAAAAAGGAAAGGCCATACAAGCGTGTGGCTTTAAATGCCTCGAGTCCCACTCGATGAACTGAAATATTTAATATTTTCCTTTCCTTTACTCTAGTAAAGAGGCAAAGCGCGGCGTTGAGTTCCGCCAATCAACGCGCAATGCTTTCAGAATTCAGCGGAATGTGGAGAATGGAGTGTCTTAACACTAGGTTTAAAAATTCGACATATTTAGACTTTTTTCTTAAGAGAATAACTTAAAAAAATAAGTTCAAAATATAATGTAGTGTCATTAATAGACTAAATTATTTTTTAAAACATTTATAAGCTTAGCGCTTAAGGAGCGGCACATTTGATTGGACATTATTTCGGATTGTCGTTTTGTAATTATAATATTTCAGTCAAAATTGTTTTTTTTGTAATAAAGTTATTGTTATATTATGATAATCTTATAATTACCTATGGAGACGTCATCGCGTCATGGCCTAGTTGAAGCGGATTTAAATGTTGCAGCAGTGTTGGTAGTAAATTCAAGCCCTATTCCAGGGAAGGTTATTTTAAAAAATATAATTAAAAAAAAATCAGGATGTCAATCGCGCAATGTCTCTAACTACGGGGAGCGTAGTGACACTCTATCAGTGGAGGAGATATATAACTTATATATAATAAATAAAAATAAAAAAATCAACCTAGCTTGAGACCACCATAGCGTAGCGGTACATAGTATGACTGTAAACGTGATAGTTGTGGGTTTGACTCCCACTCAAGAGATATATTATTTTTATTCCTTCGCTGTGGTAACAAGATAAAGCAGATTAATATTAAGTTTCTTCTTCCTACTTTGCTATATGCGGAATACAGCGATAAAATTATATATTTACATACATATGTATGTGTCAATAAGCATATATTTTATAGCTTAGCAGTTATTGTTATTCAGCCGCAGAAGACGCACGTTTCACGACGCTTTTTTTTTTATAATAAAAAAATATATAATAATAAAAAATCCAAATATTAAAGTGTTCAACTAAGTGGAGTGTAGATCTTATTATTTATTATAAGTTAGGCGTGGCACATAAGCACTTTCGCTTTCGCTTCGCTTTGTCCATACAAGTATAGGCAGAGATAACCAAGTGTCAAAACCCTTCGTTCTCTACTTTTCACCCGAATATGAGACTTAGCGTGTTATGCGTGGCGGAACTCAATCTTGTCAAAAATATTAAATGAAAATAATTCCATTTTCCGAAACCTATATATTTATGTATATACATTGGAAAACTAATCATGCTGTACTGGTCCTTTACCAAAGGACAAATAATTTTGTTTTTGTATTTGTAAATATTTTTATGTAGCGGAATTACAAGCATATTTTCCAAAAATCATAATATTATGAACTTTAAAAGTGAATTCCATTTCATAACAATTACTTAAAACACCTTGACCTGTTCACTTTTGTTCTCATATGAACTAATGACTATAGAACATCTATTTTAAACTATAAAAGGCTTTGTTATGTATGCCACTAATGTGATTGGAGGTTTTATAATAAAAAAAACCGGGCAATTGCGAGGCGGACTCGCCTACTGTGGGTTCCGAATCAATTTCTTGGCATTAAGCGTCAACGGGAAGAACAAGTTATAAAAACTGTATAGATTTCAGACGTATGCATATATTTTGTATGCAATTATAAATTTGTAGCTGTTTTTATCTGCAATATAATTATAAATTTACATTTTCCCATTTTTTTCTTTATTTGTATTGAAGACTTCTCACGATCTCACGTAAATCTACGAGAAATACCCTATAGGTTTTGCGATACGACAAATTTCATACAAAATACTACAAGAACGATGCATAAACGCTATCTTTTGATTGATTTTTTTTCTGTGCTCTAAGGGAACGTAGATCTGAATATTTGATATTAATTTCAACTCGATATCTTCTTGCGATCTCGAGATAAATGGACTTGACAGACAGACAGACAGACCGTTCCATTTCTTACCTTTTCAGATACGGAACCCTAAAAATATGTTAGAAGTCTATGATCGCACGATTATGTTCTTTTTTTAAAATTTTAAACGAGGTTGTATTGATACTGCCTTTTTTATTTGTTAACATATTTTGCAGATTAGGCACAGAGAATTTAGATTTACGTTCTGTTTTTCCACCATGTGTTCATTTGGAATATATAAAAACATAATATTTGGCGGAATCTAAAGCTGATTTTTTATACACATGTCAATGAAATACCCTCATTTTTTTGTGGATGGATTTTCCATTTTACGTCTTATAGTCCTTTTAGACTTAAAATGGAAAATCTCGGAATTATACTACTGCATGTAAATTCTTTTTAACGTTTATATAATTTTTTTCTTCTGCTCTATAAGAATCCGTAACTATACGCAATAAATCTAACATCCTCCAAATGTCTTGACTACGTCAATAAGAAATAATCAAATAAACAGCTTCCTGCTCCCTGTTAAGCTGTTAATGTTTCATGCTTTTTCCTGCTAAACAGTTAAGCCGAGGGAACCTAGTGTTAAGAACCTCACTTCATTTTCCGCTCAATTTTGGAGTCATTGTGTTCCAATCCCTCCAGTGGGTATCAAACCGTCAGACGCAGTTCCACTGATTTATCTTTTTTTTTAGCTTCACGTTGTATTTCGCAAGTAGTAAGGTAGGCAGAGGGAGCCTAGAGTTAAAAAAAAATTCCGCCAAATTCTGGAGTTTGTGGAATTTGTGTTGAGTGGCGGAACTCAACGCCGCGCTTTGCCGACACCAGAGATAGATATTAAATATCTTATTACCCCGAGTGGGAATCGAACCCAGAACCTATCGAGTTTACAGTCACATGCTTGTAACTATGCGGCACGACTGGCCTCAATTACAATGAACATTCAAATATAAGGTAAAATACATCACTGGCCGCGTGTAGTGAATAAGCATTTCCGGGCAATGCCTTAACGTCGTGTGATATTTGAAACATTCCGTAATCCATGGATTGTGGTTAGACGGTGATGTAACGAGGGCCGTTGATTGAATTATTATTTGATTTACAAAATGAAGCAAGGTTTATTTGATAGAATAAATATATATATTTTGAGCCTTAGAGGCTAGTTGTGGCGCAGATGCACAAAGTGTGACTGTAAATGCGACTGGTTGTGGGTTCGATCCCTCGACTCTCGAACTTTCGAAAGGAAATATTTACTTAAAATGTGTATTTCCCTTTCTTCGCTCTTCTTCGTCTGGTGTCGAGGCAAAGCGCGACGTTGGGTTCCGCAATGCAATTAAAATTCGGCGGAAAGTGGGAAACGCAGTGTTTTGATTTGATTTTATTTATAGCCTTAAATATTCCGCATATGGTAGGCAGAGGGAACCTAGAGTTAAGGTTATTCGTTCCTCACGCATTGCTTAATTTTCAGGTTTCGTGAAGTGGAAGAACTCAATACCAAGATGTGTCATCTTGCCAGAGCAAATAAAATGAAAATATTTTTCTCCCCCTGTCGAATCTACAATCATCGTGTTTACAGTAAAATACTGCGCCGCAGCGCCACAACGGTCTCGGCCTAATAATATTATACAAATATTTTAAAATTTAAATCTTAATTTAATATTGACAAAAAGAATTTGTCACTTCGAACCAGTAGTTCCTGAGATTATCGTCTTCAGACCAACAAACTCTTCAGCTTTACAATAAGAATTTTTCATTTTCTCAAAAGAGAATCGAACTCACAATCTATCGCGTATCGCTGTACCAAGACTGGCCTTCTAATATACGTATAATATGAGTAGATGTATAATGTTTAATCTGATGATGAGGAAGCTAACTTAATCAGAAATCACCTTTACCACTTACTTTTATATTCAGGTCTTTACATTAATTATTTATTAAAAAAACATTTACTGATTAATTTATTATATCGTTATTTCCTTATAATAATAATTATGCACTAAGAAATTATTGAATATATAATAGTTAAAGTTCAAAAATTTCACTACATAACTGTGTTTAGTACAATCAACAGTCTACGGTTTATTAACCGATTTATAATTTTTTTTAAATTTAATAGAACATGACGTGAGGCCGGTCGTGGCGCAGGGGCGCAAAGTGTGAATTTAAAATCGTCTAGTTGTGGGTTCAATCCCCACTCGAGGAGATGAAATATGTATTTAAATATATATTTCCATATTCTCGCTCTGATGTAGAGGCAAAGCGCGGCGTTGAGTTCTGCCACTCAACAATGCAGCAATGTCTCCAAAATTCAGCGGAAGGTGGGGATCGAAGTGTCTTAACACTAGGTTCCCTCTGCCAATACTGCTGTGTGCGGGATACAGCGTGAAGCTGATATTTTTTTAATAGAATATTATGTACATTTGTATATACCCGTATTTTGGTGTAACCTACTGATAATATATATAATAGTAAAACATTTCTTTACTAAGGAATCGAACCCACAGCTATCACATGTACAATGTACAGTCATAAAATGAAAAACCGAAATGTCATTTATAACTAGTTCTGTTTCCGCATTATATCATTAATATTCTATTAAGCTTCTTCTTAAAGTTCCTTATAATTTATTATTTAAAATTGTAATAATTCTTGACATTTGATTAATTATCATAAAACAGTTTAATAGCATAAAGGTATCCAAAACATTTTAATATATTATGTTAGCTTCACGCTGTATCCCGCACTCAGCAGAGTAGGCAGAGGGAACCTAGTGTTAAGACACTCCGTTCCCCACTTTCTGCCTTTGCGTCGACACCAGAGCGAAGAAATGGAAATATAAATTTAAGTAAATATTTCATCTCCTCGAGTGGGGATCGAACCCACAACCAGTCGATTTTACAGTCACACCCTGTGCCACTGCGCCACGACTGGCGTCTCGTATATATTATGTTCGGTTCTAATATATATCTAGGTATATATTTTAAGTTTCACGCTGTTTCCTGCAAATGCAGCAGGATAGGCAGAGGGAACTTAGAGTTAAGACACTCCGGTCCCTACGCACAACCCAAATTTTGAAATATTGCTTGTTAATTGGCGGAACTCAACGCAGTAATTTGTCACCGTATCATGCAGCGATAAGAGATATTTCCATTTGATCACGCGGATGAAGCCGCTAATTAAAGCTACTAAAATATAAATGTTATGTCAAGATTAGAACCCACAACTATCGCGTTCAGTTACAATACATCTAACCCTGACTAAAATAGTATGAAATGGATATATTTTAATTATTATATCATAAACTATAAATTATAGCATCCAAAGGCCTTGTCACTGCACGTGATGGCGTGATGGTACATGGCCTATAGCTATGTTAATTCAGAATGTTATATATACATAATTTGGTTGAAATATTTTAATTTTAAACTATGGAAGATCATTATATATTATAGAATATATAATATATTAAAGCCGGTTTTTTGATGATATCTTGATTTTAGGCAGAAAAGGTATTTTTGGGTATTAATTTATATTGGATGATATTAATCGATAATTGGGTTTGTATCTTCTACAGTACATATGTGTGTGACAGATGATACATTTTAAGTATCAGAGATAGCTCTGTCTCTAGGTTTAGCATATTTTTTTGTGATAAACGGTTTATCTAAACAATAAAGAATGACTAAATTTATATCAGTAGTTCCTGAGAATAACTAAAGTGAAATATATAAAAAATCTGTAGGTTTTTTTGTATAAAATTTCTTTAGTAAAATTTTTAGAAAAAAATATAATTATGGGATCACCACCTATTTAGTCACTTTTTGAAATTATTATAAAGATAAGAATAAATATATTTTTTTTTTGTCGTAATTATTAATTTAATTTATAGTTATTTATATGAGCGTCACCAAGTGTCCTCTACAGACAGTTATTAAAATAAAATATTTATCAATATTAAAAAGACTCAATCATAATACGAATTTATTAGGAGTTGAAATTTTTATTGAAAAAGAATATTTATATATTTATCAGCTTCACGCTGTATCCTGCACACAGCAGGGTAGGCAGAGGGAACCTAGTGTTAAGACACTCCGTTCCCCACTTTCTGCCGAATTCTGGAGGCATTGCAATTTTGGAGTCATTGTGTTCCAATCCCTCCAGTGGGTATCGAACCGTCAGACGCAGTTCCACTGATTTATCTTTTTTTTTAGCTTCACAAGTAGTAATGTAGGCAGAAGGAGCCTAGTGTTAAAAAACTTTCCGCCAAATTCTGGAGTTTGTGGAATTTGTGTTGAGTGGCGGAACTCAACGCCGCGCTTAACCTCGACACCAGAGCGAAGAAATGGAAATATAAATTTAAGTAAATATTTTATCTCCTCGAGTGGGAATCGAACCCACAACCAGTCGGTTTTACAGTCACACCTCGTGCCGCTGCGCCACGATTGGCGTCTGATTAAATTTAATTAAATTTATAGATTTGTACCTACACTCTTTTAGTATTTTCTATAACAAATATTTTTTTATAAAAATACAATTAAATAAAATTCTTCCGTTCCTGAGTGACAGACAGACAAGGCACATACGATACTACTGGAAATATAGGGGATCACGAAGATTTCACGACATTCCAACGGGAACGGGAACAAACGGGCATTTTAAAGTCCACTCAAACAAAGTTGAGAGCGACGACTAGTCTTGTAAAATATTGTATTTGCAATCAATTTTAGCTAATTACTATCATTAAAATAACCAAAAAGGCGTCGTGTGAGAGATAGATG
>DWLH01002501.1:0-10713 GCA_018249795.1 Heliconius telesiphe telesiphe | reverse complement strand
AAGAGAACAAAGTTTGTAATAAATAAAAACGTTTATTTTTGTTTCTGCTTTGCCTTTGTAAGAAATAGTTAATTCTATTTACTGCATCATAATGAGGCTAGTTCTATTTCTGCCTCAGGGATAGAAAAGACTGGCTTAATAATTTAATGAAATCATAACAATTAAGATTAGTATATATTTGTAAGAATGCTAGTCTAAATTAAGGTTTTACGGGCTATTTCGAATCAGTATAGTCTGGAACTTAGTAAATAAATAACTTAAAAATGTTTATTTATGGTATTGAGGCCAGTGATGGCGCAGGGGCAGAAGCGTGAGACTATAAGTGCGACAAGTTGTGGGTTCCATTCCCATTATTTATTTATTTATAGATACTTTATTGCACATAATTACAAACCAAAAAAAATTTACAAAAGGCGGGCTTAACGCTAAATAGCATTCTCTACCAGCCAACCTTGTCATCTGTGAAAATTAGTATTCGAGGAAATAAATTTTTATGTCTTCGCTGTGGTGTCGAAACAAAGCGCGGCGTTGAGTTCCGCCATTCAACACGCAATGCCTCCAGAATTAGGCGGAAAGTGGGGACAAGAGTGTCTTAACACTAGGTTTCCAGGTTCTCTCTGCCTACTCCGTCATGTGCGGAATACAGCGTGAAGCTAAAAAAAATATGATTCTATTTATATTAATACGTTTTATTAGGTCGAGCTGTAACTAAGTATATATGTATAATAACATCTAAGAATCTGAATTACACGTGCTCGCTCCTATTAGGAGTATCATCATGTAACTTGGCAATTATACGTAGATTAGATGACAATACAATATTATAGTACCATTGAGATGGTGTGATGATGGAACTGTTAGATGGCTGGAATCTTGCCTATTAGTAAACACATGCGTGTTTTTAGTTTTTTAAACTATTTTTTTTTATTATAATGATATATTTTTTTGAGGCCAGTAGTGGCGCAGTGGCACAGGGTGTGACTGTAAAATCGACTGGTTATGGGTTCGATCCCCACTCGAGGAGATGAAATATTTACCTAAATTTATATTTCCATTTCTTCGCTCTGGTGTCGAGGCAAAACGCAGCGTTGAGTTCTGCCACTCAACACGCAATGCCTCCAAAATTCGGCAGGAAGTGGGGAACGGAGTGTCTTAACACTAGGTTCCCTCTGCCTACCCTGCTGTGTGCGGGATACAGCGTGAAGCTAATTTAATTTTAATTTTTAATATATTTTTTATTATCTCTATTAAGAGAAAATAATTAATTATAATAAAAAAATATAATTTAAAAAATTAAAAACACGCTTATGTTTACTAATAGACAATCCAAGATTCAGTATCAAGATTTGGTTATTGTTGATTGTAATATTATTTTAAATATTCATGATCTAGGTATTTTTTTAGTACAAGAAAGTTAGAAGGTTCCGTTACATAATTTTTATTAATATTAAAGATGAGATAGTTGATGGATGGATCTATCCTGCAACAAGTTGAAAATTTTTGAAATAAATTTGCACTGAGTACTGTAGTCTATGTTATAAATCGTTTAAATTTAAAAAAAAAAACACTTCCGTTTCTCACTTTCTCAAGGGATTGCGAGTTGAGTACCGGAACTCCACGCCGCGCTTTGCCTTATTACCAGAGCGAGATAATGAAAATATTAAATACTCCAGTCCTCCGACTGGGAATCGAACCCGGAATCGCTGCGTTTTGAGTCCTACGTATGTTGCCCCTATGCCACGCCATCCCAGAATATATACATATATACTATACATAATTAAGTTCACTACAATGAAACATAAGCACGTAATATGTTGAGGTCAAAAAACCCGTACAGGGTTGTTTAAATCTTTGATCATAGAATCCTATTACAGACTCGTTGGGCCTCTGCCCATGAATAAAATATTAGGCGGCGCCTCTCCAAGGAATACTACCGTTAAAACTCACAACTGATGTTCTACAGCTTACCGTACTTGTAGGTTACTGGGAAGGGAACTTATCAAGTTTTAGATAGAGCTATAATTCGTTTTATTTCTTCCTTTTCACCCAACTGCAGCGAATCAAAAGGAGGAGGGTTATGATTTTGACCTGTATGTATGTGTGTATATGGGTTGGATGTTCACCTGTTCCCTCATGACTTCTAAACTAGTTATCATAATCAGAGAAATGAAATGTAGTTAGAAGCCTCTTGATCGTCTGATAGTTATAAGCTACATGATGTCACGTTAAATTGACTATAGGGCCCTCTAGGAGACATAAAGTAAAGAACGAGAGAGAGAGAGACAAAATTAAAAAAATCTTTACGGTGTTGTATGGGGTATCAAATGAAAGAGCTTTCTTAGTACATTTTAGATATGTTAACAATATTAACTGTTGATTACACCTATGCTTGGAATCCCCTGATGATTGCAAGAATTTATAAATTAATTTCTTAACTACTTAAATACAATATAAAACAATAAAACCGTAACTTCTCTCTGTTCTGCATTATAAGTATACCCAACTCGAATTCACATAACTCCAAAATAAGTGAAATAAAAAGAAAGTTTAAAACTAAAACCCAACTACTAAAACACGCTCTATAAAGTACGAAACAAGAAAATACTCTCCGCTGAAATTATTAAGTACTAATTATTAAAAATAATGAATATAATTATGATTTGGAATAGTTAAGTAATTGGAAGTAAAAAAAATTATTAACATTCCGTTCCTCAAAAGAAAAAATGGAGTCCTATTATAGAATCACTTGGTCCGTCTGTCCCTTTTGTCAAGACCATTTATGTTGAGATTGCGTGAAGCTATCAAGCTGAAATTAATATCAAATATTCAGATGTACAGTTCCCCAGAGGAAAAAAAAGTCAAGTGCAAACGCAAACTTAACTTTTTCTACGTTTATAAGTTATACTACTATCCTGAATTTGATATGGAACCTCTATTTAGGTCGTGGACTTTCCATTTGAAAATTTGAATTTTTGAATTAGGATTTTATTCTTAGGTTTCTCACAGGATAAAAAAACGTATACTCGTAGTTCTATTATTTTTATTACTGCTTGTTACTATTTGACTGACTGTCTGAGATTTTATTCGATATTTCTTGTAAAATTTGTTGTATTTTAAGAAACAAGTTTAGGTAGATGGCAACTACGGGTACACGGTAAGCGCAATTTTTCCTGCGTATACTCCGATCCAGATAGTAAATATTGAAGTCTCGATGTTTTTTATCATCATAAAAATTAAAAGCTAAAGATTCAGTCAATTCAGTAAAACAATTGTATAAAATAACTGTTATAGCAATTAGCAAATTTGTCAAACTAAGTATTTTAAATTGATATAACTTTTTTAAATATAATCCGATCGCAATAAAACCTGCCAATAACCAATTGTGAAAACCGCATTTAAATCGGTTAAGCCAATTCTGAGATTAGCGTGAACAAACACACATTTTTTTATAAAAATATTGTTTTGGGTTCTATTACATTAATAAAAGTTATAATACTAATAAGAATTTTTCTTATATGTCTTCCATGTACAGACACCGATACGTTACGAGTTTATTATAAGTATAGATTAAGTAACAAGATCAAACACGGCGTTGAGTTCTGCCACTCAACACGCGATGCCCTATTTGGTGATAGGGAACACAGTGTCTTAGCACTAGGGTAACCTAACCCTCTGCTTCCGCCTTCCATGCTTAATGCTGGATACGACATCAATTTGAAAAAACAAAAATGTAAAACTACAGTAAATATAACTTATATATAAATATGATATATCCGAAGCGAACATCCCCAAATATTTGTATAGGCTGTTTAGTGTACACACATTTGTATGTATTACCGTGTCTGGTGCAGGTACAGTGAAGAGCATAGCAAAGTCTAGTTGCTTTGCTCAAGAGCAATTGTCTGTTTTTGTGTCACTAGCTTTTAACTACGGCTTCGTCCGCGTTCTGAATGGAAATAACTATCATTTATATGACACACATGAAACCCTTTACACAGCCTTCGCTTCCGCCATTACGCACAGGAAATAACATCTGGGTCCACGCGGCAAAAGAGAAAGCCGATCTCCTGGTCGCTCTCTTTGCCTCGAACTCGACTTTGGGTGACCAAGAAAGAACGCCGTCGACCATCCCGCGGTGCCAGAGCTCAATGCCTGAGGTTTGGACATGGCGAAGGCCTTTGATCGAGTGTGGCATGGGGCGCTCCTTGCTAAACTTCCATCCTATGGGCTTCCCGAGAATTTATGCAAGTGCCTTCTACTTACAAACTTCCTTCCACGCGCTACGGAACTGTGGAATGACCTACCCGAGGTAGTGTTTCCAGGTCGATATGACATGGTTACCTTTAAAAAGCGCGTCTATCTCCACCTTAAAGGCCGGCAACGCACGCACGCTGCTTCTCTGGTGTTGCACGGGGTCGTGGGTGGCGGTAATCACTTACCATCAGGTGACCCGAACGTTCGTTTGCCTTGTCCTTTTCCATAAAAAAAATGACACATGACTTATTCTAAGTGCCCGAAGTACGAGGTAGGTACAGAGGGTTATGTACATCGATACTATTAACATGCTGTAATATAGTCTCTACCTAGTTTTCTTCTATGAATGGACTTTACAACTCAAAGTAGATTTTTAATTTAAATCAGTGAATCTGAGATTAGCGCGCTAAACCAAACATTTTTTTTGCTTTTATAATTTTAGTGTAGAAGTAAAAGTATATTAAAAATTTCTTTTGAATAGTTTTTTTTTTCAGCTTTACGTCATATCCCGCATAACGCAAAGTTGGCTGGTAAAAGTCGGTGTCAAGACACTCCGTCCTCCACTTTTTTCACGAATTTTAAATGTTGCATATTAACCGGATCTTGTCGTGGCGTACAGCGGATAAATGTTAATAATTTGTTATTTCTTTTAATTTTGTAATTTCGCATGTTCCACCGCGCCACGATGGCTGAAACTAATAATTTACTAATTTACACATTACTAACTTATACCGCCAACGAATTTGGTCGGTCTGCAATAGGTAGAAAGTGGAAAATGAAGAGATCTACACTAGGTCTCCTTTTATCCTTGAAATTGGTAATAATAGATAAAAATTGAAAAAAATTTAGAAAAAAGGTAATTCCAAGGCCGTGCTTCAAACAACCATTCGAAGACTTGAAAGAACAAGAACAATTTAGTAGATTGCGAAGCGGCTTTGAGATGTCTGCGAACTGACTTATCTTATTTTGTAGAGGCTTAAATTCCCTGAAATATAAGTCAGGAATTACACAAATGCTTAACAATGTAATTGTTTCCTTTATATATATCAAAGGTTACATTGTTTGAGTAAACAAATTATGTTTTATTCAATTTTCTAAAATAAATAATAAAATACTGTGATGCTAACTGCTAACCTAGCTAACCAAGTGTTAGGGACACCTCGTTCCCAATAAGACACTTTCCCTTTTCCCGCCGAATTCTCGTAGTGTTACGTGGTTAGTGGCAGAACTCAATGCTGCATTTGGCCTTGTTACCAGAGCGAATAAATGAAAATATAAAATATATATCATTCCCCCAAGTGGGAATCTAACCTATAACCGTCGCGTTTAGAGTCTCATGCTTGTGCCCCCGCGTTACGACGGTCTCGACCTCTCTTATATTTAACGAAGCGGGTGCGTGGGAAGGCTTGAGTTGTTAGGTCATCTTCCATACTTGGATAGTGTTGCCATCCTCTGAATACACCAAAGTCAAACAACTTGACGTATTCATTCGTACTCTGCGACATACTCTTATGCAATTATTCATCACTTATTTTCGTTGTTAACAACTCTGTAGTAAGATATTACAAAGGCTCCCCATCCAAAGATTTATTATTGAGCCTTATTGAAACTATCGGGACGAATAAATGCTTCTGACTTTTTAAATATTAAAATCCCACTACATCAATATGTTCATACATAATTAAAATATCTGATATCACCACAAATACAATGTATAAGATTTAAACAAAACAAAAAAAAAACCACCTTACATACAATAAAGTAATACAAATTTTCGTAATACAGAAATCCCGACCTCGTGTTCAGGGTAATGGAATGTCATATTTCTTTACTTATGCGTAACATCCACACAAATCATAATAAAGCTAAAAATACAGGTCTATTTGTGTCCTCCTTACAATAATTTATCATGGAATACATGGTTTTTACTGCGGGCAAGATCTATTTCTTAGATTCACTATTCTCTTGAGATTTAAAAAAAGTTGGAAATAGTCGTAGTGCTTTGTCACTCTGCTTTCATATGAGTGTATACGCACGAATCGACATTCGTGCGTATACACCTATAAGCATTGATATATTGTATTGTTATAGCAAACATTGGTTCAAATCGATAGCAACTGTCAATAAATACATTTGTAAAAAATATACGGTGTTTAACTGTACACGCGAGGATGGTTTCTCATTCAGGAAAATTAATTATTTTAATTTTCTTGTTCTAGTAACAAGAGAGCGGCTTGGGGTCCGCCAAGGTACGTACTATAGAAGGATAAATAAAACCAGAAGCACTGCGCACTTTCCTCGTGTTCCCGTACGATATAGACAAAATTTACTATATGCAAATTCTACTTACCTTAACTAAATTAATATCTACAGTAATACTATTATGTAATCTATATTTATAATAAAGTCGTAACGGATCAGTGTCTGTGTATGGAGGATGTGTAAGAAAAAATGTTACTGCGGGTCATTATATATATAAAAAGGACATGTAGCTGACTGACTGAGATAAGACGCACGCACAGCCGTAACCGCTGTGCGTAGAAACGTGAAATTTGGACAGATGTTTATTTTCATAATCTGGACATCCACTAAGAAGGGATTTTGAAGATTTTAACCCTGAAGGGATGAAATAGGGGTTGAAAGTTTGTATGGAAAAAAAAAATAATCGGCACCGATTTTTATAAAATTTGAAATTCAGACTCATTGAACACGTGTTTCATTGTTTTTTAGAATTGACCCCTAAGGGTGTAAATAAGCGGGCAAAGTCGCGCGCGCCCGCTAAATAATGTAATAGAACCTAGAAACGATGATTTTTAATTTTTTTGTCTATCTGTGTCTGGCTGTTTGTCTGTGCGTTTGGGGACGCTCATCTCAGAAACGAGTTATTCGACGTAAATGCAGATTTCACTATTGGATTCTGTCAAACTTCGCTTAACATTGTTTCATGTCTTTGTTTTATTACAATCGACTTATAAATATAAAAATATATAAATTTAAAGTAAACAAAATGCTCGACAAAATTTCTTCTTTTTAGAAGAGTTATTTCATACAAGTGTTTTATTGAATTGGTGAATTCTTTAGTTTTGGATTTTATATTGTTTATAAAATCTAAAATTAAAGATTCTTAGAAACTAAAGATTAAAATTATATTTAAAAAAATATTAGTATTAAAAGTATTACTAGTATAGTGATTTTTTTTTAGTTTCTCGTTGTATCCCGAATACAGCTGGGTAGGCAGAGTGAACTTGATGTAGTAAGACATTCCGTTCCCCACTTTCCATCCAATTTATTCAGACATTACGCGATGTGGGACGTAATCACTCCGAGCTGTCTGCCAATAGAAACGACAATAATTTAAATATAACTATACCCAAGAGTGGAAATCAAACCCACAAACACAACCACCTCGTATACAGATATCCCGCTGGACCACGTCAGCCTCAAAAGCCTCGTGTTCCAGTATGATAAAGACAGAATTGATTACATACAAAATTTAACTAGTACTGTAATACTGATAGCTTTAAACAAAAATTCTTTTCCTTCCAATCAAAATTCCAGATCCAACAAAGAATATGCTTTACTTTAAACCCCAGCGCTCACCGATGCGGGTGCAGGCTCAAACGTTGCCCGCATGCCGGTAATTGGTTTTCAGATTTGCATCAAAAGAATCAAATTTTGAAGTAAAAGGAATCGCTGGCGACATTGAAAATCAGTTGTTTTGAAGATATATTTCAAGTTTCAAGTTTTGTCGAACAGTATCTCATATGTAGATGTGGGTTCAATCCTTAATATAAAATACTAACAAGTAAAGCTTATTACACTGTTCAAGAATATTTAGAAGATAAACATGTATAGAATTAGTGTCTATTGAATGTGATGCAGGATAGCTGCCAGATAATGTAATAATACCATTGACTTTGAAAAGAGCAACTGTTGAGTTTCTTGCCGGCTCTTCTCAGCAGAACTGCCTTCCGAACCGGTGGTAGCTTTTTTTTTGTTTATATGCTGCTATAAGTGCTATAAGTGCTTATAAGAGTTTATTTGAATAAAGAATATTTTGAATTTGAATTTGAATTTAATGAAATGATTATATTTTATTTGTTCCTAAGTTCTTGCTCTGGTGGACAAAATGCAGTGTTGAGTTTCACCACTTAATACGCAACGTCTTCAAAATTTGGTGGAAAGTGATGAACGGAGTGTTTTAACACCAGGATTCAGTCGCCAGGAAATATTATAAACTTTATATTGAAAACTTTTAAGTTTCCAACTCAACAAACAACTCAGAACAATTGCCTTCCGAGCCAGAGGTAGCTTAATGTTCATTTGACAATTCAAAAGTACTTGCAAAAGTTTAATTGAATAAAAAATAATTCTAATAAATAAGCTAAATATTTATAATATTTTGAAAAAATAATTTAAATTTGAAAAATTGTAACTTGTACTATACGCACAAGTTTATATTAAATTCCTTACTATGTCTCTAAAAAATAAATAGATACAAAAAATAGATTGACAGTTATTCCAGCATAGCAGGGACAGAGGAAATCTGGGATTTATACAGTTCAAGAATTCGGCGGAAAGTAGGGAACAAAAGTGTCATAATGGAGAGCGTAAAGTCTTAACACTAGGTTTTTAGATTCACTCTGCATATCCTGTTATGTGCGGGATACAGCGTAAAACTAATAGTCCATAACTGTCCCGTTTACAGTCAGACTTACTGCGACGACGGCATCAAATACAATATTTATTATATTAAAACAAAACATATTTAAATTTTAAATTACTATATACAGTAATACTATTATATAATCTATACTTATAATAAAATCGTAACGGCTCGGTGTCTGTGTATGGAGGATATGTAAGAAAAAATGTTATTGCAGGTCATTATTAATGTAATAGAACCTAGAACGATGATTTTAATTCATCAAAAAGGCATCAAATACAATATTCATTATATTAAAACCAAACGTATTTGGTTTCAATAATCATTATTGAATTATAATATTTTATATCGATGTAATTCGACCGTGAACATGTAATAAATAACAAGGGATGTTACTCAACACCGCATTTTATTGTAACATGATTTGGCCATTTGTTCTGTAGTTTTTAGGGTACCGTACCTCAAAAAGAAAACAGGGAATCTTTAAATAAATTAGCTTCACGCTGTATCCCTTACACAGCAGGGTAGGCAGAGGGAACCTAGTGTTAAGACACTCCGTTCCCCACTTTCTGCCGAATTTTGGAGGCATTGCGTGTTGAGTGGCAGAACTCAACGCCGCGCTTTGCCTCGACACCAGAGCGAAGAAATGGAACTGACTACTCTACAGTTATAAAATTTGGCACGAAGTGAGAACTTACTACAATAAAAATAAATAAAAAAATCCGAAAAATGGAAATTTACAAAATTCACAAATGAACTTATAATTGTAGTTCGGAAACAATGGCTTATTATAGCCCGCTAAGTAAAGTTTATCAATTTTTATAAGTTGTATTTCCTGTTTAAATACAATCTTGAAATTGGTACAAAATCCTCTGAAAAAGTGGAGTGAATTAGGTAATTCTATTATTAATTTATTTGCAGATTTTCTATAATAGATGTTGAAACCACAATTGATCAACTGCCAAGGGTAATTATATGAATAATTACTTTTGAGTTTTTCCATACGAGTGCAATTAATTATTTAATAAAAAAAACTTAAGTATTTTGAAACTTACAGGGATACGTTGTTTTTTTTTCATATACAAAATTCAATACATAACGCGATTCGAACACGCACCTATTCAAACTGTCCAAAAACTCGAGCAATTAAGCTATTAGGTCACACACAATTTTTCTTTATTTTTTTTTGCTACTCACCTTACTTAATATCACATCAAGTACTATGGCAGAATTTTCAAATAATACCTAGAAACGTACGTAGGAAAATTAAAATGTATTTAAAAGTTATCACAAAGACCGCCATATTAAAATTTCCATTTCCGCAAAAATTAAACATTAAAATCGCATTACAAATGCAAATGAACAAAGAAATCCACCGGCTGTTCATATGAAATGAAACTCCAATTCACGAGTTACGCGTCTTGTATGATGTACGCAGCCTCTGTGTCAACCATAGATGATAATTAAGAATAAAGAGAAGGGCTGTAAGTGGATGATTGAAAATTATATTTAATTTGTTATGATTGTGGGTTCTATCACCATTTAGGGTGATTGTATTCAAAATTATTTCTATTTTCCCACTCTGGTAGACAAAGCGCAGTGTAGAGTAGAGCCATTATTTTATTTTTTTTATCTTAACGCTGTATCCCGCACATAGCAGTGTAGACAGTTAAAGTGTATTATGTCAAATAACTCACAATATCTCGAAAACGGGGTATAAAACGAGGGAGTAGAATATCTGAACTCTAACAACAATTCTCTTTGCCTATATATATATATATATATATATATAT
>DWLH01002500.1:0-10714 GCA_018249795.1 Heliconius telesiphe telesiphe | reverse complement strand
CGCAAAGCGGTGTCAGAGAATGGCGAACCAAGTTAAGTTTAAGAATCAAATTTGAAATGATATTACTAGTGCAGACTTCGAAGTATGTTCTAGAATTAAATTTATGATAGTTCTAAAGTATATACTAATCTATACAGGCCGAGATCTTTAAGCAGGTTATTATGATGATTGCATCTAACATCGCTAAAAGGGTTTTATTAATATTTTATACGAGGAAAGCCTAATTTAAACGTGATGTTAAAAAATTACGAAAATCTAAAATTTTTGTCATTACTTATACGTTGATGTAACGAAAATGAGACATCTGACCTGGCGACTTTCACTTAATAGTATTTCTTTTAAAATATTGAAGAATTAACTGACTAATTAGACTATTAAAAGGAAGGAATAGATATTTTATAATAAACTCTTTTTTTTTGCAAACAACAAAATATTATTACAAACTATAACTAAACACATGTGCCTTTATAACAAACGAGTCCGCCGTAGCGCAACGGCATCGCGTCTGACTGTGATCGTTGTGGGATCAATTCCCATTAGGTGTAATTCATTATTTTTATTACCTCGCTCTGATAAGAAAACAAAATGTTGCGTTGAGTTCTGCCACTCAACGTGCAACATCTCAAAAATAGCGAGGAAAGTGGTGAAATGAGTGTTGCAACACTACTGTACTGTAAATGTAATCCCTCACCTCAAAGCATTAGCACTCGGACGCTGCAATAATCCCACTTGCACGGTCTCCACACAAGCTCTTAGAACCTCCCCAACGTCGGTGACGGAGACTTGCAGCTTGTCGAGCACGAAGTGGCTCTCCAGCGCCACGTACTCCGTGGGCAGGTGTAGCGGCGCCGTGTTCTCTTGGTAGTCGATCGCGCGGAATAACTTAGCCTTTTCATCTGGTGTCATCGCCTTCTCGAATTGTTTCACTGTTTATATCATATATTTGGTAGCGTTAGTGTTTGTTTTATAGAGGTAATCACTGTAGTAGAGATACTAACCCATACTACATTAAGAAGTACAATAATAAATATAATAAATATAATACAACTTTGTAATTTTTATACCTTTTTATTGATAAGATATAAATCAGCTTCACGCTGTAACCCGCACACAGCAGGGTAGGCAGAGGAAACCTAGTGTTAAGACACTCTGTTCCCCAATTTCCGCTGAATTTTTCGAAGGTTTTTGGCTTGGTGAGAGACCAAAGAAATAAAAATATTAATAAATAATAATTCATTGCCTGGAGTGGGGATCGAACCCACAACCGTCGCGTTATAGTCACACCCTCATACCCGTGCGCCACGACGGCCTCGTGATAATTATTAAATCAATTAAAATTAATTAAATTATAATAAAGTGCATACTAATAGCCACGCCCTCGGTGAGCTCTTCGTCTTTGGAACCACCAGACCACCAGCCACTAAACCAGCCACGTGATTTTTTCGCTTCTTCCTCTAATTTTCCTAAGCGTTCCACCTTAATTGGTAAATTTAAAAAAATATGAAAGCTTAATATAAATATGTGTTCAATGTTTTGGAATATTTTTACGTCATTCAGTAAATAGTTTTTTAAATATTATTAACATACAAGTTATATACATGATGTAACACGATAAACAGAACAACGATAAAAAGACCTCAGTTTTCTGTGTCAGTTCTGCAGATACTTGGGAATGTGATTTATTGGAAAAAATCGGATTAAAATTGGCAAATACAGCCCAATGTTGACTCTGCGCTCGTAATCTTTTTCTCAATATAACTCAATAGTAGGCCTTTTGTATAATGTAATATTTTAAAACTATCGGCTTATAAATCTTGTAAATAACATAGAAACAAAAATTGTTTTTAAATAACATACATTTTATCCAAAACTTCCAAAGCTGTAAAAGTGTCCGAAAAAGAATTACTGGTAATTTTTTTCCAAAAGTAATTTTAAAAACTACTAAGTATTAGTATAGAATTATCTATGAAAGTTTTATAGGCGCATCTCAATGACAACATGTTAAAAAATGTACTCAAATAAAGTGAATACTAATTTACTCAAATAAGTAAAAAAAAATTATTCTTACGAGAACTGACTATATTTAAAACATTTTTTTTCATATTTACATAAGTATTCGCATTTTTTACCAGTCTGCTATATTTACATAATTTTTATTGACTACAAAAATTTTAATAATGTATCTTAGCACAGCCCGTGAACTGGCTGTCAGCAGTCGGGCTGTATTTGCCAATTTCCTTCAAAGATCCGATTTTTTTCAAAAAATCACAATTTTTTTAAATATTTGCCGAACTTCTGAAACTCGGTTAACATACATAGTCATGTAATGGATAGGTACTAAGGCTATCCATAGGCAACCGTAGATCCGTCGATTGCGTTACAGCCTGTATAACGTACTAGCAGATTTTCGTTCATTATTAAATGGTTATGGGAAATAAATAAATATTTTCAAGCTAATATAATAATTTGCAGCCTTACAAAGACAAAACTGTTTTTTTTATCGTTATGCTGTACTTACAGCATAACGAATATTTCAAACACATACATATAATTGTTGATATATGCATATACTTGTATATAAATGATTTTATAAAGATTAGATGCTGATAACATTCACAAGTGCTACGATATTGTTTGTTTACAAATCGAATCAATATCTACCTATATGATCTTAATGTGAATATTCAAAGAACCTGTAAACATATTTATTTATTTGTATATAATATATGTTCGGCAACTCACCTCCATTTCAATTCTTTGTCTAATAACAACCAAATTGAACAAGTCCAAGGATTTTTCAGCTTCATCTAGCACACATTGCTGGTCTTTGGCCACTTTGCCTTTACAGCTAAGCTTGTTCTGATATGCCGAAGCATAATCTTTACAAAGTTGTCTGTGGGCTATCATGTGATTCCAATTCCAATTATTCCTTCGTCTCCTTACTTCTTCCTCTAAAATACATTTGTATGCAAAACGCCACCATTCTTTGTAATGACCTCTATAGTTTATCACATCTGGACGATATTTTCTGAAAGATGATGGAAAATTTGTACTTCTTATTACAGTAGAAACTCGAGTATCTGGCCCTCAGTTCTGCCGATTCGCGATTCTCGGGATTACAAGCCGCGACCAATTTCATGAAATATATACGTAGTGTATATACATTGTATGTCAGGAAATGTCTTAATAATTTCTTAACAAATGTTGATTTTCATTTATTTGTATTGTTATTTTCAATAAACATATAACTTTATATACAAGCCAATCTTCTCTCATTTTTCTTCATACACTTGATTATTCGTATACTCGATTATCCGAACATTTATTATGGTCAATCGAGTTTCTACAGGATTTTCTCAGCACTAAATGATATGTACTTGTTTTATGTAAATTACTACTGTCTACTTGCAGTTATTATATATTAATAATTAAACATGTTTAGTATTTTTAGAGAGTTCTTTAAATTATCTAATTAGATGAGACGTTTTTTTTTATTTGAAATGTATATATATAGCAAGTAATTTTAGATAATCTTTTTTTAAAACTACTCGTTATCGTTATATCGTTTCCATTATTCTACTTAGCTTAATAACAAATACAACAATAAAAATATAAATCCTTGACATATTTTAGTTTATTGTCCATTCAATCCAAGTATATGTTTACTTTTAAATATTTTATCATACATATCTTTTATCATATATATAACAAGGATATAAAAGTCGCAATAAATTCAAATAAACGAAATCGTTCGTCAAAAATATTATGTGTATGTACGTACAATGTACATATATCTACACAAGTATATACATATACATATTTATACATTTGTATATTGAAATATTGAAATTCCGTTCCAGAAACTTAATAATTGATGATAAAAATTATAATATGTATTAATTGTTACTAAATAATATTATTACTTTCGTGGTCTGACGGTAAACGGTTATGTGTTCAATTGTCACTTGCAGGGAATTCATATTTTTACTTTATTTTTGGGATTTAGTCACAAGACAAAGTGAAAAGAGGAAAACGGCAGACATTATTTTCTCTTTGCCTATATTGCTATATGTGGGATACAGTGTGAAGCTAAAAATATCAATTCTACCTGTAAGGGGCACCTTTACTCATTCTATCCATAGAATCGGCCAGCAACATCATATCTTGGTACTGAGATTTGGTCAGACTGACAGATAGTTGTTCCATATGCAAGCTTAGTATCACTTTAGGTATACTAAACTTGGGCGTATCGCCTTCAGGTTTGGGATTCAATTTTAACTTGGCAGTGGCATTTATTGGACCCAAAGCTGTAAAAACGACAATTATTAGTAAAAAAATAGAAGCTTTTCAAAGTTTCTTCTTTGAACAAACATAACAGGAAATACTACAAATATGTTTTGAAAACAAATACAGATTCTATTTACCATACTGATAGAATGATGGTTTTGCTGATTTTGTTGCAATCTCATTTTGTAGTCGAGACTTGATGTCATCTGCACCTGATTTTGAATACAATTCAGTAGTTGGGTTCCAATATATAGCTAGGCCTTCTAGGTCTAGAATCTGTTAAAACAATCATATTTTAAAACATACTTTTAATTACCTTAAACTTGCATAAACACTATAATAAAAAAGTACATACGTTAAACATTTATATTTATAGATAAATCTTTAAAAGAAAGATTTTATTTGAATAACTTGTATAGTGTTATTCCACAATTAGGAAAAAAATACATTTTAGAAAAACGTATAAAAATTTGATCGTAGCGGGACTTGAACCCGCGCCTCTTAGACTGTTTCCAACAATTCGTTTGTACGGATGGTTCGTTTTTCTAAAAAGTAAAGGGTTTCTTTTCAAATAATGATATTATTATTTATAATATTTTGCTTTGAAAAGTCCACAGAGTCCAAAGATATGCTTGGTGTAAGCTATGGTAATTTAAATATTTTATTCTAATATAATAGTTATTTCTGTGTATAACCTTCTTAAGAAAAACACTATCTCTACAATCTACATGTGTGAATGAATTTAAAGAATACGATTGTTTATAATACATAATTGTTCCATTGTAGATTTCACTAGAAGATAAATTTAAATAGTCATTTGTTTTTTTTAATCTATAAATAGATTACTTTTGTTGAGACTGTATATATTTATACAAAATTGTATATATAAAAGATGGCTACACATTGTCATTCGCTTATACCAGAGTATGCAGCGGGAGCCTAGTGTTAATACACTCTGTTCCCCACATTCCATTCAATTTGCGAAAAAATTTGTGTTCAGTGGAGAACTCGACAGTGCACTTTGGCTTCTTACCAGAACGAGAAAATTAAAATAAGTCATTCCTCTAAATGGGAATGGAACCCACAACCGTCATATTTAGTCACACACGATTATATTTCGCTTACCTTAAATATTTTCGTGACAGCTTCCTGTATCACAGTTTGCTTCCAATTCTCATCAGTAGTATGGACGGATAGATTGTGAAGGGTTATACCAAATGAGAAGGGTGCTTTTGGATTTGTGATGCTATCTTCATATCTAACATGTATATCAGTTATTTTCAACTGTACATTCTTTATTATTTGTGTTACTAATTTTTCAACAAATGTCTCATCTAGTTTATTTTGATCTATGAAAATAAAAAAACATATATACTTCTGTTATAATACAAACTTTTCATATAATTAATACTATGAAACATAAATTATTATAATACAAATTAGTAAAATGTAAACATTTGAAAACAAAACATCACATATGAATAGAATTATATATATTTACTAATATAAATTATAATAAGGTATTGTATATATTATCACTCATATATATAACATTGTATTTAATTTTAAATTGCCAATAGGCAATATAAGGTATACTGAACTACAGATCTTAGTAAGTAACAATTACCAAATTAAATAACTACAACAATACCTTTTTCAGCCTCTCTTTTCTTAGCTTCCTCAACTCTAGCGAGCTCAGCTTGCTTAGCAGCAAGTGCCATTTTCTCTTCCTTTTCTGGATCATATTTTATTTCAGCCGTGGGATTTACAATAAGGAATAATCTCTCTATTGTAGCTTCTACAGATGCACCATATAAATTTTTCCATGGTATTTTAAGTACCAGTTTTCCTATTGAAGTTTTATAAATTAATATTATGTAACAAAAATCTATATATTTTTTATATATTTTTTTTACATAGAGTACTTTGTCTCTGACTGGTACATTTACCTGGTTACACAATTTAAAATCCTGTAACATTCAATGGAGTGACATAACTTAAAAAAATATTATGTTGTCATTGCTCACATTATGAAATATAATATTATTGAAAAAATTTTAAGTAAGTGTTGTTTTTCTTAACAATAATCATAAACATATTTAAAATTATTATTTTTTAAATGTAAATCTTATTATTATTATATACATACATAACTAAATGTTTAAAATTTTTCAAACCAAATATACATTTTTATATACTACTAGAATTACACATATTTTATATAAGGTGACCATTACCCCATAGGTTACAATAACATGATGTTACATCAAGAACAATCTGCCAATTGACCTCCAAATTATAATTGAGTTGTGTGAGTCATTAACACAATCAAAGACTAGTGATTGAGGGCATGATGTCATTTAAAGTAGCTGGTTCATACTAAATAGTATACTTCATGTTGCATGCTAAATATACTTACCTTGGTACAAATATATTCAGTCTATTTAAACATTACTTCATATTTTTATGCCATACATTAAACAATTGTCACAAATCTTGACAATTTACATGTATTTAAAAGAATATTAATAATTGAGTGATTGAACATTGTAAGTAATTTTATGTTATTTCTAGAAGATTATGATATGACACAGTGCCAAATTGTAATGGATGGTTGTGCATTCAATACTCATTCGAGGTAGTTATTTATTTTCTTACACACTAGCAAGACAAGGGTGTTTAGATCCTCCCCTTCCACTCCCCACCGAATTCTCAAGGCATTTTATATGTAGAATGAGAGAACTCAATGGCATGCTTTGTCCAGTTACCAGAACAATGAAATTAAAATATTTAATATTTTATTTCCCTGAATGGTAATCAAATCCACAAGAGTCTCATTTAGTCGCATTCTTATGTCTCTGTACTGCAATGATCTCAACTCATCACTTTTTTATTTAAATCAATTCATACTTTATTTTACTTTTTCACTTATTTAAGAGCAATGATAGTTTGATAGTATTTATGATCAATTGTTTCTGATTAATTAAGAGGTCAATAAGAAATAATAGAATTATTGAACATAAATATAATTCAAAAAAAATAAAAGTATACTATTTTAACTAAATAACTATATCATACTTATATTAATTGAATATTCTTTAATAATTATTCCAAATTAAATAGAAAATAAAAATATTTTGATTTGAAAACATAATTATTTAACAGCTAAAAAGATCCATTTGTTTGCGGTTTAATTTATTAAAACAATAATATTAAGGAACGAAATATATCCACAGTACAAACCTAAATGTCCATAGACAGTTTGAACAGGTATGTTAAGTTCTTCCAAAGCATTTTGTTTTAATATAAGGTTTTCCAGTACTACATCCCCTGGAAAGAACGAAAAGACATAAATAACTAATGTTACAACTTTGAACTAGTAGTAGTATGACATCATTCTTTCGTCTATAAAATCTTACCGCCCCAAATCCCTAGTTTTAGCTGAGATCTATTTAAATTTTCAACGTAATCTCCGAGAAACCTGTTCAGTACATCGACCACGATTGACTCAAAAACCATTTTGAATTTTCACTAATATACTAATATCAATAATAATAAATATTTATTTTTATGTTTTGATCACTTATGTCATGATAAGAGTAAAACATAAACATTTTAAAAAACTGAAATATATTTTATGAATAGCTTCTGGATTCATTTATTTAACAAATTTCTTCAATACACTGTTAACACAATGCATAAATTTCAAAACTATGTTTTTCGTATTGCGAATTACGAATTATGATTATCCGTCTCGCTGACAGTACTGATATTTGATTCTGACATAATACGGAATCAGTGTTGCCAGCAGTTGATCTAGCTCTCCAGTCCCTACCAAATTCTTTTTTGTTTTTTTTTTGACTTGGCTTTAAAGCGTAAACCCTACCATATTCAAGTAATATATCTATAACTACATACATACTAGAAAACCACTGACGAAAATATTATCCTAACATCAATTACTAAAAATATTTACCATTATTTTTATCAGAAATCCAACTATTTTTTTTTAGAGTGTTTCTTTTTTTGTTCGAAATTTTTATACGCTTCTTACAACTTATTTATGTTGTTTGCATTTTCGACGTAGCTTGATGAGAACGTATGGCTTAGTAATCAGAGCGCCTAGGCGGTTTCCAGACAGCGCGGGTTCAAGTCCCGCTACATTTTTATTTTTATACGTTTTCTTAATAAGTAATTTTCTTTCCCAAGTGTGGAATAAAAGTTTAAAAATGTTAAAAATATATATTTTTATTGTTGAACCGGACGAATGAATAATTAACAAAAACTAAGCCCTAAGCCATCTTCAGACGAAGCAATATTCTCATTCTGTACTATCATTGGATTCGTTATCTTTTCCGTCTCAAAATAGTTAGTTTTAATCATTAATATAGAAAATAAACGTTTAAGCTAATCTACCAGATTTGGTGAAAAATCTACGAAGTGGGCAACTTTATACAGAACACTATAGAAATGATGGACTTGGCAGTTCTCCAAAACGCTTTAATTTTAATTTCCTTGTGCTTACTCATTAATCGTAAATTATTTTGAGAAAATGAATATCATATTAAATACTTAACTAAGTAATAAACAAGTCGTCTAGACAAGTTTAATGATTTAGTGTATACAAAAATATATTTTAAGAAAAAACCTTCAAAAAATTGAATATTTTACGTGGAGATTTGGTGTATTCTTACCTAATTTCTTTTCAAAAATATTCGTAATTAAACTATATATTTTTTGCTAAATAAATACATACTTAAAGTTTTTAATAATAAAACGTGCTTATAATTTAGGTGTAGCTACCCAAAAGTCGATCGCAAAAAAGGTTATAAAAATGGGGTCATTGTTCGAGCGAGCTTTTGTTTTAAATATTGCCACGAAAATACGTTATCTAACGTACTGTTTATTTTGGCTTATAATAATATTAGCATGCAGAGCTTTAATTTCCGACGGTGCAACTGCCGCCATGGTTGCTTTAACACTTTATAAATAAGTCTTAAATTGGATTCTCCTAATTTTAGCACATCAATCGTCATTGATATCTTTATTTACTATTTATAGATTAAAAATGTTTCGGCAATCGTTAATATATACTTATATTGTCATTTTGAACAAAATCAGTAACCAGCACATTTCATGTGCTTTGAATGAGTTTTTGATAAAATTCCAACGTGTTTTATGTAAAAACATCATTGGTTGCGGTGTCATTGCCAGTAAAATGGTAAAAGATGGCAATGATGCTGGAAGAGAAGTAGGTGAAGACAATGATTATTAGCTTTTAGAGTAGACGAATGGGTCTGATTTTAGGCTGTAGTCCTGAATCTTAGACATATTTCTAATAGTACTAGTACTCACTGATGGGTCGTGTAATGAATTTTTAATGTTTAAACCAGCTATGACTAAAAATTTACGTAGTACCTAAATTTTGTTCTTGAATTTTTCTCGGATTCTATTCTTTTGAATCTTCTTGCTATATCACTTCCATGGCATTCAGTTTCAGTGTAATGGAAACGTTATAAATATTATTACTGTTTTTCGCATATAGAACAGTACAAAAATAAGCTACTTCTACTTAAATTTTAGATTTAGAGTTAATGAAGTATATCTAAAATTTAACGATTTCTGTTAATATTCTTTAGTTGTTTTAATTTATTTTTTTCATTATTCTTTATTTTTTATATCTCACTTTATCCCTAGCGGGGTAGTCAGAGAGAACGGAGCGCCAAAAGCCCTACGTCTGTCGTGTACGTCTGTATGTTTTACTTTATCCACTGTTACGACTCGTCAATCTCTTTATAAATGACATGCGGGGGTTTCTTATGTTTTTTCGTGACCTTCCCCCTGTACATATATTTTCTCCAGAGCGAGAGTTTGTGGTTTATAAGACCCGATATTATGATTAGATTTATAAGCTCTTTACCCAGACGCAGCTGACTTCGATGCATGTCCATTCTTGATATCAGAGATTCCCCCAATACCGATGCTTCCCATTTTTGAACAATGTATGTTAAATCTCAGTAACTATATAGTATTTATAGGTCTACACACTGCAGAGGAAAATTACGTTTCACTGGTCTTAAGAATTGGATTTACTTTTTTGTTAGACTTAAACATAGTTTTAATGGAAGCTTTTCTCTTAAAATGCTCTTAAAATGTTGCAATTCTGTCTGTTTCAAAAGTTGTTTTACATATGGTAGAAGTCCCGATTGACTTTCTACTGAGGGTCTTTTGATAACGCTGGAGAGGATTAGGCATCTTGCTCCGATGAAAGACATTCTTCACCTATCAAAGATAGTCCCTTAGGTGTTCAGCGTCGCAGAGTTGGTGGGCTCTTTGAAATAAAGATTTGCCAATGGTAGAAAAATGTGGGTAAGATTCACTATTGAAGTATGTGAGTATGGTTTCTTTGTTAGCTAACTTAAGATCT
>DWLH01002499.1:0-10717 GCA_018249795.1 Heliconius telesiphe telesiphe | reverse complement strand
ATTTAGGATTATTGCATATTCTTCTTTCTGATGACTTAACATAATTACTGTAGCATTCAGTAGTAATTTTGGCACAGCGCTCGGCCAATAACTGGAAAGATATCAAGTCTAAGGGGTTATTATATTTTTTATACCTAATTCTATAATTGTTTTTTTCCTTTAATCGTCTAATTAGTTGACGTGAGAACCAAAATGGGTACTTTTTACTATTTGGCCTAGAAATTGGTACAAATTTATCTATTACCTCACGAATGACTGTATAAAAGATTTGAACTAGTTTATTTACATCCCTCTCACCGCCGAACATATTAAACCAATTTATTTTAGATAAGTGCGCGTTAATAACCTGGTAGTCTGCTTTGTAGAAATTATAGCTAAAATATTGTTTGTTGTAAGGCATTCTTGTTCCACATGAAAAGTTAATGCTTATATTTAATGGAGGGTGTAGTGAATCCACTGTGGATAAAATATCAACTGCACGTGACACAATACATGGAGATGGAAAGTCTAAGAGTACCAAATCCAAGGTTCTATTCATGCTATTAACAATATGGTTATGTTGTTGAAAATTGTTTAAGTTAAGAAAATCCAAAAAGTCGTTGTTAAGTGGAGAAGTATAATAAGCGTAAGATTTTTTTACCAATTCCCAGTTGATTTTACTCAAGTTAAAGTCACCGACTATACATTAATGACAGGTATTTTGTTCGTTGATATTTGAAACATTGTCAATAAAAGTTTCTAGAGTTGATCTTAGTACTGGAGGTGGCAAGTAGACAGCACAGAAGGCTATAAAAAAAGGCTTTAATGGTGTGCCAAGATCGATAGTAACCCACAAGTCCTCATTGTCGGTCTCAAATGAAAACTGCCGTTTAGATCTTATGGATTTTGATACAGCTATTAAGACTCCACCACCTTCCTTCTTAGTCATAGTTCTTGATTCCTCTCTGTCCCTTCTAAAGACAACATAGTTATCATCAAAAAGTTCTGAGCTTAGATTTTTTGATTAGAGAGAAATGCCACAGTTTAGCCAAGTCTCAGTTAGAATTATTAGATCATATCTGGTCCTACTAAGATTACAAAAGAAAGCATCTGTTTTTGTTCTAAGACCTCTTACATTTTGGTAGTATATCGATAAAGAACATAAGGTAGTGTTTGATAAATTCATAATGTTTATTTGCGCAAAAAACTATGTATAAAGTACTATATATATTTTCTCTTAATCTCATATTATGTTATTCAGGGCATCCAAATCTCTTATTAATATGTATTCAGAAAAATCAGTCTTTCTAGTGTAAATACGACCAAGTACCATAACATTCTCTTTTCTCCGTTTTTTAGACATTATATCTTAGGATTTTAGTACCTACGACAACAACGTATATATCACAAACAAATTGCTTTCCGCAACATTGTTTTCGTGGACTTGAAAATGTAAATTTAAAAAATCCGTATTCTGTATTACTTCCACTTTCCTCTAGTTTCCTCGATTACTACTCAGCTATATTCTCTAATACTACTTACATGCCAAATTTACATCTTTCTAAATCCAGTAATTTCATCTGTACGTGTCCGTGAGTCAATCTGCAACGGAGGAGTTTTATATAGGCATATAAGTATTATTTCCATAAAAAAAACTTTATTCAATTTTGTTTTCATACTAAGTTTTTACTTTAAAATGCGGAACGGAGGTCTATTAAAAATGATTTTTAGATAATTTAATCAAAAATAACACATTTTGAAGATCGAAAGAAATTCTAAAGATAGACAAATTTCACAATATTGTATTATCTATATCTTAATAAGACTACCAGGACAACAGGTGATTTACAGGGAATTTTAATGAACTTTCTAAAAAAATTTCTTTCGTAAAATAAATTCAATGTATCATTTCAACTCGACGTTCGTTCAATTTTTATTCAGGCGAAGTACAAAAAAAGTACAAAACAATGATGCCGAATCCACAAATTTATAGGAAAACTCTATAATTGGTTTGGTCATTATGAACCAAAAACCCTCTCCAATTTCAAATATAACTCGCGGTATAAGCTTTTGTTGAGAATTATATAAATTTATTCGGGTTGATGATGAGACGTCTTGACGATGTTTGCTTCTGCCTTGTCATCTTATTTTGTTATAGTTAACTAATATTGTAGTATTGTTACACTAATAATTTATTATTTTTTAAGAAGTAAAAATACATACTAAATGTGTCCGTCCTTCGAGAAATACTGCCATAAATAACATTCTAAGTCCAATTATATCAGAAAAGTAACACACACTTCAGAGTAGGCAGAGAGAATGTTGTTTGAAGACACTCTCTCCCTAATTTCAGCCGAATTCTGTTGAGTGATAGAACTTAACACCAAACCGAAGAAATTAAAATATAAATTTAAATATATATTTCACTTCATCGAGTAGGGATCGAACCTACAACCAGTCCGTAAGTATGACAACGACGGCGGGCCTCCGAGTTCCCTAGTTGGAAAATATAAATATAATTATCGTATTATGACAGTGAAAATTGTTTTTTTTTTTTAAAGAAACGCCATAATTAAAAAACTGAATTAAACTAAATAATAAAAAAATAAAAAAACTGAATTAAACTAAATAATTAAAAAAATAATAATAATAATAATAGAAAAATAATTGTTGATGTTGGAAACTTCCTTGAAAGAGTTCATTCAAATTCTATAAATAGGAAATTCTATAAATATTCTGACTTTCTTTATCTTACATAAATATTTTTATTTTAAAATTGCGACAAGTGTTGGAAAACTGTTATACAAGAAAATATTTTATATTTTTGCCTAAAAATTATTGAAAATTTATGTATATTAAATAACTGGTATATCTCATTTTTTTAAACCATACACCAATCTATTGATCATTTTTCTATTGAAATATAAATTGATCGTTTTTATGTCACTTCTGTATAATTGTTTTGTTTAAAATAAAACAGAATGGGGAAACAAAAATAATTTAAAAATTAATCATTTCCCTAAGTTAAGATCGAACCGACAACTATGTTATTTACACTCAAAGATTGTCCATACACCACAACAGCCTCCGCTCTTTAAAAAGAACAAAGAATATTAACACCTGGAAAGTTGTCAAAACAAAATATAAGAAATATAGCCATTTCTATGAAACGAAAGTATGTTTCGCGTCAACAAGGTGGCCCTTTAATATGAGGGTAAAGTTTGCGTATATATTGTATATATTTTTACGTCGTTTATAATACTTTTTTGTTGAAGCCGAACAAAATGTTCAGCAATATAGCACATATTATAGATAATGAGGTAAGGCTGGAGGAAAGGTGGAATTATACATTTTGTTCGAATCAAGTATCGATAGCTCGTATTTCGACAACTGAACGTGCAATGACAATAGGGGACTGGGGACGGAGTGTGTAAGACAAGCTGCAACGGGAAGATGAAAAAAAATCGTATGTTACTAGTTCGAATCAAACATCAGTTTATTCATCAAGTTATTTTTTAGCTTTAAGCTGTATTCCGCACATAGCAGGGAACCTAGTGTTAAGGCACTCCGTTCGCCACTCTCCGCCGAATTCTTAAAGCATTGCGTGTTGCTGGTGAGTGGAAGTATTTAGCTCCACACTTTACCTCGGTATCAGAGTGAGGAAATCAAAATAGTATGACGGGCTATCGTGGTGCAGGGGCACAAGCAAGTGATAGTAACGCGATGGCTGTGGGTTCGATTACTACACGGAGAAATGACTTATAATTTACTAATATTTTCATTTTTTCGCTCTGGTACCAAAGCAAAAGGGGGCGTTGTATTTCCCTTTTTAGTTGTGGGTTCGATCACCACTCGGGAGAATAAAATAGTTCTATTTCCCCGCTAAATAGGGTAATAGTCCGGAAAATAGGGTGAAGAAGGAAAACGAGTGTCTTCTCTCTTCGGACACTAAGTTTACTTTTGTCTAACATCGTATGCAGGCGAATACCGTTAGCTATATATCCTTTATTTTTATGGGTTTATCTTAAACATAGCATTGAAGTAAGTAATCTATATATATATGCAAAGTCCGCAAATGATTTTCTGTTTTACACTGGCTTGACTGTAAATATGTGTATTTTATGTTATTTTTACAAGGAAAAATCCCTGCCAAGGCGAAAGTGTTTTCACGAGAAATATTCTATAAGCTTTTATTCTTCAGATTTGTACAAACATACACATATAGTGTAATCTACCGAGAAAAATAAATCCACCTTACTTTTTTGTAGCATTTTTTTGACTGACGGAAGATATAGAAAAAAATAATATCGTTACGATCTATAATCCAATAATATAGTTTACATACATACATATACACTAAATATTCTATTCAAAACGACTTTTGATTATTGCTAACACTTAACTTATGAGTATAAATATGTACATTCCGTGCAGAAAGTAAAATTAGTTAACCGTTTCCTAACTTTTTTACACTTTTTTTTATAAAAGTCAACGAACTTACCAAACCAACAAGTAGAAAAAGAAGATATAATGTCGAGACACCCCATTCTTAATTTTCCATTCGAATTTGATATATTGCGCATACAGTGGAGTCACTTAATACCACGTTTTCACTCACTACCAGATCGAAAAGCGATAATAATTGAAATATAATAGTAACCCCACGTGGAATCGAATCCACAAGCATCGCTAACGCTTTCACTGCGCCACAACGACTTTTCACAATAATATTTCATGCCAGAAATTTAAGAAATTTAATTTTTACCTCTACCGAAAAACCTACGTGCCTGCGCCCAGCGTCAAAAAGCCCACTTGACACGAGGGCTGTCAAAACGTGAGACGTACATACGTACGAAATTCATTAAACTTAAAAAATATTACGAGCGGAATTTTAATAAATCTTTAGCTAGTACCCGTTCCCCACTTCCCGCCAAGCTCTGGAGGCATTGCGTGTTGAGTGGCGGAACTCAACGCCGCGCTTTGCCTCGACACCAGAGCGAAGAAATGATAATGAAATATAAATGTAAATAAATATTTCATTTCCTCGAGTGGGGATCGTACACACAACCAGTCTATTTTACAGTCACATTTTGTGCCCCTGCGCCACGACTGGCCTCAATTGAATAAAACAATTTTATGATTCAATTTTTATTTTGAAAAACGAAGAGTGAACATTAGGTTTCCTCTACCTACTTCTACCTTCCTACCTTGCTGTATGAGAGATACAGCGTGAAGCTGATTTATTTATTTTTTATTTTTACCAAATTTGCCTCGAATGCCTTAAATTACGTGATATAGATATGAATATCAAAGATATGATTTCTTACCTAAATATAAAATTCTGCATATTGGATGATGGTAACGAGCAATTTAATTATGATGATGATGATGATTTAATTATCTATATAACTGGCACCACAGTCACGACGTGACTCAGAATTATCACATGCCCTTATTTCCTTGTTTCTATCCGTCGATAGGGTCGTTGTAAAAATATATGTACAAATAAGAGAGATGTTTGGTTTTACGCTTAAATTTAAGACTCACTGTGCCACCTGTTGGCTTTTTTTAACTGCGCGCTGTATCTCGTACTTAGCAAAGTAGGCAGAAGGAACATAGTCCTTAGACACTCCGTTCCCATTACGAGACTTCTGTTTACCATTTTCCGCCAAATTCTGGAGGCATTGCGTATTGAGCGACCGAACTAAACGCCGCGCTTTGCCTCGACACCAGAACGAAGAAATGAAAATGTGGGAATAAAACCCACACAGACTGGCCACCTGCACAGGCTTTTACAGTCATACTCGTGTACTTCTGCGCCACGACTGACCTCACGTGGAGTGAAAAGTTACTTTTTGAAATATTCTCTGCATTCCAATCAAGAACGGTCTGTCAGATAATGTGATCAATTTGTACTGAAACAAACCACCAACAATACATTTCGAAATTCAAAAAGTTATTATCAACATCCTTATTACCACCAATCAGTCAAAACTTCAATAAACTCATTGCTTATTGTTTCGTAACTATGGACTATAAATTGGAGATGTTGCCTAATTCTAATAATAACAAGAAAACTGGTTAAAAACCGTCGTGACGCTAAAAAAAATATTTCACGTGGCTTTATCATTTTTCAGCTTATTGAAATCAAATATTATCATTTTCATCTATTGCACAAACCAATTAGAAAGCTGTAACGTCGTTTACGACAAGTCCTATCATTTGGACAAAAATAAACTTCAAATAACAATATGCTCCTCTAAAAAAATCTGTGATCAGGTTCTAATACGAAAGATATAATTTTAGTATACTAAGCTATTCAAGGGCCGACATTTAGAGCTGTAATTTGTCTCTGGTTTAAGTAAGCGACACAAAGCTAGTTTAATGTTCATTATGGTCTTTTATTTTAAATTTATTGCATATTTTAATAAATAATTAAAAACATACAAAAAAAAGAGTATTTGATCAAAAAAAGTTAACATTAAATATCCAAAACAAAAATCAGAAAATGTGACAAAACAGGAAAAAATACGACCATCGAAACAGGCAAGAATAAATAAATCTACAAAGCCTAGTAACAAGCAAAATAAACTCGCGCCTCCAGTGAACAGTGAACGACACAAAAACAATATGAAAGTGTCAAAACCGTTTATCCGCAACAAACCGACGTCAGGCAAAGCCGAGACGACAATAGGATTTTAAGATGAATCCAGCCTCCATAGATATATCTTTGTCTTTCGCAGTAAATCAGTTCTAGTATCTACGGGAGATCAATCCTTTTCATTAATGTACTCTATATAAACAAACTGAGGTTACTCGTGGCGCAGGGGCACAAGCGTGTGGCTGTAAACGCGACAGGTTATGGGTCAAATCCACTAGAGGTATATTGATATTTGATAGGTATATTAGATACTTTCTTTTGTTTCAAAGTGGACTACAAAGTGTCTAAACTCACTAGGTTCCCTCTGCCTACCCTGCTGCATGCGATATACAGACTGAAGCTGAAAAAAATTTGACGATAATTATTTTCATAATAAATTAAATAGAATATTATATATTTTTTCAATTACACATACGTTTAAAAAACGCATAAATAACTATTTTTTCCACTTTGTAGTAGTACAAAAAAGCAATAACAACTCTGGCGATTATTCACTTTCGATACTTTACCCATAGAGCATCGATTTCACGGACCACCGTGGCGTAGTGGGATATCTATCTGTATATGCGATAGTTGTGGATTCAATCGTCTTACAGTAAAATTATTTTTATAAATATGTTCGCTACACTAAGACAAACAATGTTCTATCACGCAATGTTCTGAAAATTGGCGAAGGATGGGAAACGTAATGTTTTAGCACAACATTTCCTGCAACAACCAAGCAACATGCGGGAAAAAAAAACGTGAAAGTTTAAACGTATATACAATTTCATTCTCGTAAACTACAAAACTTAAGAGCCCGTTCTAGTTTCAAAAAATCTCCTTTTGATGTTCCTCTTCACTCCTCATAAAGATTTATATATCAAATTTCAGTTTCGGCTGTGCCTTGCCTGTCAGTCACTCAATAACTACACTTTAAATTCTTCTAACCCTAACTAACCGACCTAACTAGGACCTAGAGTAAGAAATCAAAAAACTTTAGGTCTAAAGGCAGAGAAAGCCATGAAATGAAACCAACGTATGTAATTTATATCAGGTTATACTTTAGTGTCCTGTAATCCTTAAAGAACACAACGTAACAATATTTTTTTATCAACATTTAGTTATATTCGGTGTTTCGAGAGTGTCTGTGGTGCACAATAAACTATTTTGTATAATCTTTTTGGCAATTATCGATAGAATAAAATTAGCCGTAATTTTTTAAGTATGAATCAATTAAAATATTTTTTTACTAAATTTACTTCGTAAAAAAATAATAAATACTTTGGATCTTTATAAGACAATCTTTTTAACAATGACTTTGTGTTTTTCTAACTTTAAGAAGAATTTAATAGTAGACTAACACGTTAATTTGAAGAATCAACAATGTTATTAAGATTAAATTAAGAGATTTAAATTTTTAATTTGTTTGTGTTAAATATCACTAGCAACACTGTTTCGAATCATTCTATTTCCAATCATATAATTTTAATATATTGAAAAATATGGTGTTATCAGTTTATTTATATATAATATATATTTAAGCTTCACACTGTATACCGCATATAGCAGGATAGGCAGAGGGAACCTAGTGTTAAGACACTCCGTTCTTATTATAATACTGCCATTCCTCACTTTTCATCGAATTCCGGAGGCATTGTGTGTTGAGTGGCTCGTTATCAGAGGAAATGAAAATACTAAATATTTCACTTTCTCGATTGGGGATCAAATCCACAACTTGTTTCGTTTACAGCCACACGTTTGTGTCCCTGCGCGACGACGGACCTCAAAAATCCTTTTATATTTTATGTAATTAGTATAACATATATTTTTAAACACCTAAGGTAAAATTTTCTCTGGAATATTTAAAATTTTGATGTAAAAAGATAATGTCTCACTAATTAAAATATTTGAAGGCGAACAGAAACTTGTAAAGAATGCGTCGGAAGCAATGCCGTGTGAGGCCGACGTTATAAGGTTCGCAGTGAATTTAATAAACAACTTTTAGCATAGAAATTTTACCACAAACTTTTAGGAGCTTGAATATGTTAATATAAAACATATATACAAAATATATATATGGGGAATAGACTTTATTTTATTTATTGTACGGTAAATAATAAAAAAATTTAACAAAAATAAACGCCCTTCTTCAATTTTAACAGGATCCCATAATCAGAATCTAACCAAATTTTCATCAAACTACCCTTGAAGTGTATCCTTTCCAATAAAAAAAGAAACGTCGAAATCGATAAGCGGGATATTGAGTTATTCGTCCATTATTCGCGCTCATACTGAAGGCTAATTTAGAAATCTGTTGAAAAGAGAATATTACACAATAAAGAGAATGCATCTCAAAAAAAGGGCCAGTTAAAATGCTGCATTAATGCACATATAAAATAAAAAAAAAACAATATTTACTATACGTATATGAAAATGGTATTAAACCATTCAATGCCTTGAATGCGGGTGGAATTTGGAACCTTTTTAGTTTTATTATATAGGGTAAGAATACCCTGCCGTCCGGAATAGTGTATGAAACTAAATATAAATATACTAAACTTATAGTTTGTATCTGCCTTATACCAAAGTAACGGGTTCAAATCCCTTTAAAATTTAGTCTAGGTAAAAAAAAGTACACTTGTCAAATCAGTCAAGTGCTGCCTTTGTTTGTACGGTACGAAATTTCCCTAATGTCGAACCTCCGTCTACGTGCAGGTAAATAAAAGACGCAAAGAAACAAGAAAACAAGAATGTAAGTATAAAAAGCGAATTTACTTTACTTTATCACAATATCTCACATACATATATCTCAATTTATATCTTTATTACAGCCAAATGTAGAGATTGACCTACACATAAGATTTACTGTACGAGATGCATAAAAATAATAGAAATTTAATTATCATCACTAACATAAAATTTATTTTTGAAGCTATCGTGGCACAAGGGCACAAGGACGGTTGGTTGTGGGTTCGATCCCCACTCGAGGGAATTCATTATTATTTATTTAATATTTTAATAATAAATAAAATAAAATCCAATTAGTAGTTAGTTGCTAGCTTTTAGAAAAAAATATATAATACTATGTAAATAAATAAATCAGCTTCACGCCGTATCTCGCAAATAGCAAAGTAGGCAGAGGGAACCTAATGTTAAGACACTCCGCTCCTTATTTTCCGCCGAATTTTTTGAGACATTGTGCGCCCAGCGTGGAACTCAATGGTGGGCTTTTGCCTCAGTGCCAAAACAAAGAAATGAAAATGAAACAAAAGAAAGAATGAATTGATTCCACTACGCCACGACGGCCTCGACTTATGACAATAAGATAACTATAATTTCTAAAATTTTTTTACTTTCCTTTCTTTTTATTTACCAAAGTTGGATAATGAGTGAGAGCCGCGTGAGGTTATAGCCGTAAATTTTGCATTTTCTTTTATTATTTTCCATTCCATTCGCTGTAGAATTTAAACCCTTTGCAAGACGATTTATATATACTTGTCAGATCTTATTTCCTTATTTTTATTATAAAAATATTATGTAGTTTAAATATTCTACAACCATGACTTGTACTGTAATTGCTTTTTATTCACAAGGGGATGTGGGATATTATTATATTTTAATAGTTCTTATAAAACAAAAAAAGAGTGTGTCTTTACGTACAACATTTACAGAAAACAAAATGGTAGTGTGATATCAGTCAGCACAGTCTCTGTGTTGACATGTGTTGTGTGTTTAAATGAATGTGTGTGATATGAGTGAATGTGTATCGACATGTTATGTGAATGAATAATCACATGTGTGAATGTGTGACTACATGTGCAAATGTGCATTGTCATGTGTTAATATGTATCGACATTAATTTTGATATGTGATCACATGTATGATTTTGGCTGATAATTTATATAGATATAGACAGTTATTATGTAATATACTGGAAATATACTTATATTTCCAGTATATTACATAATTTTATTTTTTTATTAAAATGATTGTAGGTTTAGCTTTGTTTTATTAAATAGAAACTGTAATTCTCTTTGTAATAAACCAACAAGCTCCCGACTATTCACTTGTTTTCATCTACCTCTCATTTATTAA